>CATOZR010000144.1:0-34815 GCA_954870605.1 Acer campestre
TCACTCTGTTATGGTATCCGGGTTGGGTACTGTTATAGCCTTCTTGTGTCGAGGTGGAAAATTCTTCTTTGGTCCTCCGCCAATTTTGGCGGTTAACAGAAGTCCCCCCTGACTTGGACACTGACACCTTGTCGGGGTCGGGGTCAGGATCTTTTTGTTTGCTTGAAGGATTTTCTACCTTATCCCCTTTCTTCCCTTGTCTGACTGGGTTTCCACTTAAGAGAAGGAAATCCTTATTTTGTCCGTTATAACTGGTCACGTGTCGACTGTTGATTGGGTTTCCCCTTTCTTCAAAAAGAGCCGTTTTGGCGCGATTAATGCGGAAAACGCCTCAAACCCCTCCTCCCGGTCACGGATTCCGGTTTCCAAGTAGGTAACCGTCATTCTTTCTTTTATAAATGGACTGGTTTTACTGGCGCTTCTTACCTTTGAGCTTTCAGACTTTCAAAATCGAACGAGAACAAAAATACTCTCCCTGACCTCTTTTCTTTCTTACTTTCCAATTTCCTCAAAGTTTCTTCTTTTCTTTCAATGGCTTCTCCTTCACGAATTCCTTCTTCTCATGAAGTTGCTGCCGAACAAAACCCTTCTACAGCGGCGTCTCCTTTTCGACCTGAACCTGCTTCGCCTCCTCAGTCCGATAGCATCGACGCCCTCTTCAGTACGGAGGCGGCCGACGTGGTGGTAGAGTCTCCAACCTCGGAGAGGAAGAGACGGGGGCGGGACGACGATAGTGACACCCCGCTAGCTCAACGCCATCGCTCCGCTCGAAACCCGCGAGTTGGGTTGGGTTCCCGTAGCCGACCCGAAGACTCGGTTTCGATCGGTGATGAAGTGGGTACTTTACAGTCTGGTGGCAACGAGGAAAGTGGCGGTCCTGACGTCACACTGGTCGGGGTCCAAACGGGCTCCTTCGTCGCCTTTCATGATGGTCGGATTATAACCCGACTCCGTTTGTACGGTGGATACGCTCAAGAAATTACGGGAAGAGTACAACATTCCGGAATACATCACTCTCTCCCTTCCCCACAGGGGTTATGATGTATACACCCCGCCTTCAAACCGCCTACTGATCCACAAAGCTGCTTTTGAGTGTGGAGTCCGGCTTCCGCTGCACCCTACTCTCCGTCGAGCTCTTGTCGCGCTCGAATTGGCCCCCCTCCAAATCTCGCCGGGCTTTTGGAAGCACCTGACGGGGTTCCTAGTGCTCTGGAAGGAGCAGTGTGATAAGGATCGCATCGAGCGGGAGCCGGGGTTGGACGAACTCCGCTACCTCTTCAACATCGCCAGTATGGTGCCTCGGGGTCAATTCTACTTGAGGGCGTCCAACGACTTGAAGTTCACTGTCCCAGGGGCAAATGTGAAATATTCGGCTCCCTGGAAGGAGGAGTGGCTCGTGGTGGAGGGGCGACTGGGGGCATACTGCTTTCATTGGGGGGTATGAGTACCCCGTCCCCACTCAGTTTACAGCGAGGATAAGTGGGCAAAGGGGACGCTGGCTCCTGAGTCTCGGGAGATTCTAAAAAGGATCCTAAAGAGGGGATATACCAACCTGCAGTATCCCACTCTGGACCCTTTTGAAGGAGCCCGCCTGGATCGGTATCTGAGGATCTCTCTCGCCCTTCCTGGTAAGTTTCACTACGTCTTGTTTCTTTGTTTTTACATATGTGTGCATTCCTTTTTCTGATTCTCACTGAAACTCTTCCCTTCTCGCAGTATCGGCTACCCCAATAGTGACGGGGTCTCCTCTTCTCCTAGGGCAGGGGATGTGGCCCTGCTTGCTCACTCTTCCCCTGTTCCTTCTCTACTCCGGCTGCCAAGACTAGGTCGGGGTCCATCGAGTAGGATCCAACTCCAACCCCTCTCCTGCTCCAACGGGGTCTAAGGCCAAGACTCCAGCTCGTCATCCTTCTTCTCCGCCATCCCGTTTGAGGATCCCGGCATTGCTGGCCAGGGCGGCTAAGGCCCGAGGTTTGGGAAGATCGGCCCAGAAGAAAGCTGCCTCCACCATCAGAACTTCTCCTGCTCCTCCTCCTCCCGCAGCTTTCCCCGTGGATCCTTTGACGATCCCAGTAGAGGAGGCTACCATCAATACTCCTGCTCCTACTGCTGATGTGGCTTCCGGATCAGGGCTGAGGGGGGCCACCTTTGACGAGGTGGTGTCTAGATTTGCGGCTTCCTGCCCTGGTGGAAGTCTGGTGGATATGGCCAAGCTTCCTAAAGATATCTTGGTCACCAAGGGGGCTTCGGTTTTGGCTGAGGTAAACCCCAACTTTTCCCTTTGCTTTTTATTTCCTCTCTCCACCAAGTACTGACTCCTTTTTCTTCTTGCAGGGCTTCAAGTTTGCCATGGCCATGGAGAGGCAGCTGCTAACCTTGAGGGAGGCTTATATTGGCCTCCAAGCGAAGCTAGAGGATACCCAACAGGAGTTGGCCCAAGCCCAACAGAGCGTGGCTCCTCTGCTGCAGGACGCCAAAGATGCTGAAGAAGGGAGGCAGGAGGCCTTGGTAGCTCTTAGCGTGCTGAACGCAGCCTGGACACTGAGACAGTCAGGTCCTTACGCCGCCGAGAGGAGAGGGAATGCGTGAAAAGGGAGAAGAATCTACTACAGAGCGAGAATCAGCTCCTGCGGGAGACAATAGCAGGCTTGGAGGCTCAACAAGGGCCTTCATTCGAGGATGGCTACTTCACCGCTTGCTACGAGGTGGCTACAGCTTTGCCTCCTCCTTTTGACCTCGAGGCTGCCCTAAACTAGAACCGGGAACAAATACTGGCCAGGGCTGCCCAGCTGGATGGAGAGGGACAAGAAACAGAAGTCCTTCCCCAAGAGGAGGTTCACCCGGGTCATATGGCTGATGTGGCTGCTGAAGTCCAACATGATGGTATTGTGGGAGCTGATCCAGATCCTCTTGCTGTTGAAGAACAAAGAGTGGATCCCGAGTCCGCTTCTGGAGCGATCCTTGTGGAGGAAGATGAGGGACTGGCTAGATCCGGGGTTCCTCAGGCTGAAGGGGCTTCAATTGGGTCTTCTGGTGTGGAGGGATCAGTCCAGACTGATGCTGTAGTTGAGCCTTTGGGCGAAGGGGCAGCCGGCCAAGGGGAGCATCTAGAAGAAGATAGAGAAGATTAGCCTGGCCCCTTCTCTAAAACAAAATTTTTTGTAGCCTGAATCGGGACCTAGGCACCCTGTTTTATCAATATAACTTGCTTTTATTACTTGCTTCGTACTTGTTTACTTTGTACTTAGAAAATTCTCACTGCATATAAAGTTGTTGATGCTTGGAATCCTGTTGAATGCTCGGACCCCGGTGAATAACAAGGACGATGACTGGACCCCGATGGGTAATAAGGATAGAATATGTGCGTATAACCATAAGAACCACTGGGGTAAAATTATATCTTCCTCTAATCGGACTCCCTTAAACGCATCACAGTATAAAGTGTTATAGAAGTCATTCGAGAAGTCCTTCTCCTTACGAACAATTCGTCCTGCTGAGGATGAACTTCTAAGTCTCTTTCTGACTGCTGGTCCGCTGTCGGGGTAGCAAGCGGGGAAATAAAGGGTGAAGTATCCCGATGAGTCACCCCGATGTTACTGTAGATCTGTCCCGGTAGGCTACTAAAGCTACTTTAGCACCAGGTTTCTTGGAGGAAGGTATTTCCCTATCAAGGCAGCAGGAGCGCCCTTAGGCTATTTCCTGGTCTTGAGGCGCTTTAACAATGGAGATCCTCTTGGCGGGCTTGACCCAGTCCAAGGCATCAGGAGCGCCCTGAGGCTATTTCCTGGTCTTGAGGCGAAGTAAGAAACCAGGTACCCTGAGGCAGCCCGACTCTTACTGTAATCTGTCCTGGTAGGCAACTAAGGCCACTTTAGCACCAGGCTTCCTGGAGGAGGGTATTCCCCGACCAAGGCTATCCTGGTAGGCAACTAAGGCCACTTTAGCACCAGGCTTCTCAGAGGAGGGTATTCCCCGACCGAGGCAGCAGGAGCGCCCTTAGGCTATTTCCTGGTCTTGAGGCGCTTTAACAATGGAGATCCTCTTGGCGGGCTTGACCCAGTCCAAGGCATCAGGAGCGCCCTGAGGCTATTTCCTGGTCTCGAGGCGAAGTAAGAAACCAGGTACCCTGAGGCAGCCCGACTCTTACTGTAATCTGTCCTGGTAGGCAACTAAGGCCACTTTAGCACCAGGCTTCCTGGAGGAGGGTATTCCTCGACCAAGGCTATCATGGTAGGCAACTAAGGCCACTTTAGCACCAGGCTTCTCAGAGGAGGGTATTCCCCGACCGAGGCAGCAGGAGGGCCCTTAGGCTATTTCCTGGTCTTGAGGCGCTTTAACAATGGAGATCCTCTTGGCGGGCTTGACCCAGTCCAAGGCATCAGGAGCGCCCTGAGGCTACTTCCTGGTCTTGAGGCGCTTTAACAATGGAGATCCTCTTGGCGGGCTTGACCCAGTCCAAGGCATCAGGAGCGCCCTGAGGCTATTTCCTGGTCTTGAGGCGCTTTAATAATGGAGATCCTCTTAGCGGGGTTGGCCCCGTTTAAGGCATCAGGAGTACTATGTAGTTCCCCTGGTCTTGACTCAGTAACGGAGATCCTCCTAGAAGGTTTGACCCCGTCTAGGGCATCAGGAGCTTTAAGAAGCTCTCCTGGCCTTTAGGTGATTCCGTGATGATGATTCTGTAGGTGATATCAGTAGGAGATAATCGGGCACTGGAAAATAGGAGAATCATATAGAAGAAAGAATTGCTTTTATTTAATTTCCCAAACGGTACAAGCATGAACTCGGGGTGAGCATCCCGCTAGATAAGAACATAGTTTCTAAGGGTAGAATTTTCGAAGATGATCGGCATTCCATGTGTGATCCACCGGGTAACCCTCCATGTCTTCGAGCTTGTAACCACCACCCCGAAGTGATGCCTTAATCAAGTATGGACCCTCCCAGTTAGGGGCTAGCACCCCGTCAGACCTCCTACGAGTACTCTGGGTCACCTTCCTGAGAACCAAGTCTCCCTCCTTGAAATTTCGGGTCCTCACCCTCTTGTTGAAGTGTCGGGCTATCTTGCTCTGGTATACGGCCACCTTCTGTGCGACCTTGCTTTGTTTTTCCTCCAGTAGGTCCAAGCTAGCTCTCAACTTGGCCTCATTATCTTCTGGTTCATAATTTTGAACCCGAAAAGATATGAGCTTATGTTCGATGGGCAAGACCGCTTCTGCCCCAAATACCAGGGAGTAGGGGGTTTCTCCGGTTGCTGTCCGCCTAGTTGTTCTGTAGGCCCAAAGTACATTGGGTAATTCTGCCACCCATAATCCTTTCTTCTGTTGGAGCTTTTTCTTTAGGAGCTTCTTAATGGTCTTGTTGGTTGCTTCGACTAGCCCGTTGGTTTGAGGATGGGCCACCGAAGCAAAACGGAGATTGATCCTCCGGTCTGCACAGAATTCTCGGAAGTTGGCATTGTCAAACTGCTTTCCCAAATCAGTTATGATGGCCATCGGGGTGCCAAACCGGCAGACTATGTGTTCCTTGACAAAGTTGGTGGTCTTTTCTTCGGTTATCCGGGTGAGTGCCTTAGCTTCCACCCACCGAGTAAAGTAATCTATCGCCACTACTGCGTGCTTGGCTTGGCCGGGTGCAGTGGGAAGTGGCCCGATCAAGTCTAGTCCCCAGATGGCAAAAGGGTAGGGAGTGCTGATTGAGGAGAGTCTCTCTGGAGGGAGATGATGAAGGTTGGCTGTTTTCTGGCAAGCCTCGCAGGATCGCGCGAACTGCCTTGCGTCCTGGTGTATAGTCGGCCAGTAGTAGCCCATCCTAACTACCTGGTAAGCCAAAGTTTCCCCTGACACGTGGTTACCACAATCCCCAGAATGCACCTCACTGAGCGCCCAGTGCGCATCATCGGGATGGAGACACCTGAGCAGAGGGAGAGATTTTCCCTTACGATATAGGTGTCCTTCTACTAAGTAGTATCGGGTAGCTGTCCTCTTGAGCCGACGGGCTTGATCTGGATCTGCTGGGAGAATGTCGTTTTGGAGATAGTCTGCTATTGGATCCATCCAACACGGGAGGCGGCCTACTGGGAGGACTTCTGCCTCTTTCGCTATGCTGGAGAAAGGAACCAATTGAAGGGGGACCCCTTTTGGTAGAGCGTGTCCCTCTCCTGTGGCAATCTTGGCTAAAACGTCCGCGCGATGGTTTTTCTCCCTAGGCACTTGCTCTATTTTTACACCTTTGAACCTCTTCATAGCCTCTTGAACTTTAGCCAGATAGGCTATCATGTTGTCACCCTTCGCTTGGTATAATCCTGTCACCTGGTTGACCACTAATTGTGAATCGCTCTTGATTTGAAGATACTCGGCCCCCAGAGCCCCTGCTACCTTCATTCCTGCTAGCAGAGCCTCGTATTCCGCTTCGTTGTTGGTGGCTCTGAATTCAAACCTGAAGCAATGACTTACTTCAATTCCCGCGGGGTCGATTAGGACGATCCCGGCTCCGCACCCCGACTGGTTCGATGCTCCATCCGTGTAAAGAATCCATATCTTGTTGTCTATGGGCCATTCCAGAAGGGCTTGATCCGGGTCTGGGTCTGCCGACATGCCTTGGTTCAGGGTCGGGCCAAACTCCACTATGAAGTCCGCCAGGGCTTGAGCTTTGATCGTGGTTCTCGCCTTGTACTTGATGTCAAACTGTGTGAGCTCTAGGGCCCACAGAACCAGTCTGCCTGAAACATCCGGTCTCTGGAGAAATTGTCTCAAAGGCTGATCTGTGACGACCGCGATGGTGTGGGCTTGAAAATAAGGCCGGAGCTTTCTGGATGTTGTTACTAAGGCGTAGGCGAGTTTTTCTAGCAAGGTATAATTCTTCTCGGACTTTGTAAGAGCCCGACTCACGTAGTAGATCGGCCTCTGTACCCCGTCACTGCATTCTTTCACCAAGGCCCCGCTAGTTGCTGCTTCGGAAACTGCTAGGTAGAGTAGAAGTTCTTCACCCGGGATTGGTTTTACCAATAGCGGCGGACTTGACAGGTATCCCTTTAGAGCCTGAAAGGCCTGCTCGCTCTGCTCGTCCCACTTCATCTTTTTCCCCTGCTTGATGACTTTAAAAAAGGGGAGACACTTGTCTGTGGAGCGGGATATGAACCGGTTTAAAGCCGCTATCCGCCCGGCTAACCCTTGCGCCTGCTTGAGGTTTGTAGGAGACTCGAGATCTAAAATGGCTTTGATCTTCTCAGGATTTGCCTCGATTCCCCTTTCATGCACCATGAATCCCAAGAATTTGCCTGCTGCCACCCCCGAATGCGCATTTAGCGGGGTTCAGCCTCATCTGGTTCTGTCTTATTATCTGGAAGGTCTGGCGCAAGTCCCCTGCATGTTGTCTTGCTTCTGGAGACTTAGTGATCATGTCGTCTATGTATACTTCCATGGATCTCCCTATCAGTTCCTTGAATAGTTTACTCACCATGCGCTGGTAGGTGGCACCTGCATTTTTGAGTCCGAATGGCATTACCTTGTAACAGTAGAGGCCTTGTCCAGTGATGAAGCTAGTCTTGTCTTGATCTGAAGGGTGCATCATGATTTGATTGTACCCCGAGAAAGCGTCCATGAAACTTAGGAGCTTATTTCCTGCAGTGGAGTCAATGAGCTGGTCTATCTTTGGTAGAGGGAAGCTATCTTTGGGACAAGCCCGATTGAGATCGGTGTAGTCCACGCACATCCGCCACTTTCCGTTGGATTTGGTAACCATGACCACGTAGCGATCCATTCAGGGTACCGGGATTCCCTGATGAATCCGGCCTTCAAGAGCTTGTCAACTTCTTCTTGGACTGCGGCATTCCGTTCTGTGTTGAAGTGTCTTCTTTTCTGTTTTACCGGCTTGAAGGTGGCATCCACTGCCAACCTATGGATGGCCAGGCTAGGGGGAATGCCGGGCATCTCCTCATGACCCCAAGCAAAGACGTCGTTGTACTCTCTGAGAAGCTCTATCAAATTACTCTTCACCTCTGGGTCTAGACCTTCTCCCACCTTTACTGTCTTTGTTGGGTCCTCCCTCCGGATCTGGACTTCCTCTAGCTGCTCCACGGGGTTCCCACTGGCCAAACTTCGCTCTTCTTCTTCTGATTCTTCCACGATTATGTCTGGTACTTCTCCTTCTTCTAAAACATAATCATCCTGCTCTGCCGTTCTCTGACTTGGGTAGCTGGCCACTGATGCGCATTGCTTAGCCAGTGCAGCGGGGTTAGTTGATACCGCATAGCAGTTTCGGGCTGCCTGCTGGTCTCCTCTTACTTCTCCTACTCCCGATCCTACTGGAAACTTCATTACGTTGTGGTAGATGGACAGTACTCCTCTAATCCCTGATAAGAAAGGCCTTCCTAGAATTGCATTGTACGCAGATGGGGTGTCCACCACGACGAACTCCGTCATTATGTTTTGCTGAAGAGGAGCTTCTCCGACTATCACTGGCAGTATCTTTGTTCCCATCGGCATTACGGAGTCCCCTGTGAATCCGTATAGTAGAGAGGTGCAACTGTTGTAGCAAGAATTCTTCAGGTTAAGCTGTTCATGAGCCCCTTGAACAGAATATCCACGCTGCTTCCCGTATCAATCAGGACGCGGTGTACTAGGCAGTTAGCGATCTGCACTGTTATGACCATGGGGTCATCATGTGGCTGTACCGTATTGAAGACATCCTCCTCCGTGAAGATGATCTTGGTCGAGCGGGATAGATCTCGGGATTCGCCACTGACCTTCAGTATCTCATGGTCAGTGTTAAGCCTGGGAATCTTCCTTGCGTGGTTCTTCCTTGAATTGTTGGAGGTTCCAGCCAAGGTGGGACCCCCACTGATGGTGTGAATCACCTGGATCTGCTGCATTAGATCCTTTTCTCCTTCTCTCCTCCTTTCCGCTGCTTCTTGCATCCCGCTTTGAACCTGCTTTCCTTCTTTGATGCTATCTCGTACCTGTTGTAAAAATTCGGTTAGGAGTCCTCCCCCTTACCAGTGCTTCTATCTGATTGCGGAGACTGTAGCATTCTGAGGTGTTGTGTCCCACGTCTTCATGGAAGTCGCAATACTTGTATTGATTCCTCCTATCTATCGGGATTTTTATGGGAACCCGGCTTTCTGAGTAGTCCCTTGTCTCGAATAGCGAGATAGATAGTTTCCCGTGATGCGTTGAGAGGAGTATAGTGGTTATATCCTTCTTCCTCCCTCGTTATTCTGGATACATCCTTCAAGGGGAGCTCTCTGGGGGGCGACCTCCTGACCGGGTACCTCTCTTGGTACGAAGGAATAGGAGGCGGCCTGTATGTCGACCGGTTTGGAGGTTGATTCTGAAATTTCCTAGCTGGGGCAGGTTTTGGAGCTTCCTTTTTTGGGCGTGGTGCTAACCGGGCTTCATCATGTTCAATCTTAATCCGGAGTTGTTCCTCAATGTCCACCTGTTCCAGAGACCGATTGTAGGCTTCCTGGTACGTCTCAGGAGGATGCTTGGCGAAAGATCGGAACAGTCTGCCAGCCCACAAATTCCTCCGGAAATTTGCTAGCGTTTCCTTCTCGTTGAACACACCCATCTGGACGACCTCTTTGTGGAATTTCTCCACATAAGATCTCAGAGTTTCACCTCGTTCTTGAACTACGTACTGCAGTAGGATAGGATCCTTGGGACGGGGTTTGATTCCCTGAAACTGTGCACAGAAAGCTTTGGTAAGTTTGGAGAAAGAATCAACACTACCTGGTGGCAATTTTCTGAACCATGTCTTGGCACAGTCTGTTAGAGTTGAAGAGAACATCCTGCACATGGCTATCCTGGTTGCACTCTGGACCTCCATCTGGTGTACGAAGCTTTCCAGGTGGCTGACGGGGTCTTCTGTTCCAGAATACTTTTCTGAAGGCATCCTGAATTTGGGGGGTAGCCCCGCCTCCCTAACTCTCTTGGAGAATGGTGCATTCATCTCACCCAAAGGATTCTTCTGGATCCCCTGATGCTTTCCCTTTTTTAGCTGCTCCAACTCCTTTGCCATTCTCGTCATCTGGTCCTCCAAGCGCTGAGACTTCTTAGTTCCGGATCGTGCTACCGAAATTTCATCATCCGAAGATTCGGAATCGATGACTACCTCCTTTCGCTTAACTCTTTGATGCCTCTCCCTGGAAATCCTCCGAGATTTGGCACTTTCTTCAGAATTGGGACGGGATTCCCTCTCCTTGGACCGCGGTCTTGGTGGGGATTGAATCTTCCTAGGAGGAACCTCAATCGCGGATTTTACCAGTCGTGGTCTGAGATCCGCCTGTCGGACTGGGAGAGGGGGGCCCAATCGGTCGAAGACTGGAGCCCGAGTGCTTGGTCTGACATCGTCCTGGATCCCGGCTGCTTCGAATGGGATTCCCTGGGCCATCATCCGGAGCCGGATCGCTTCTACGTAGGCTGCGGCGTGCTGCTCTAAAACCTCTCGATTGACCCCTTGCCCGCGGGGTTTTGAGGGACAGGGTCTGCAGCCGGTGGGGGCACTGGCGGAGGATTCTCGCTCCTGATACCCTTACCCCGCCTCTGAGCTCTTTCAGTGGAGGCAAGGGATTGGAGCCCTGATGGTTCGGGATGACCCTGGGAGGATCGGAGTCTCATTCTGAATATTTCTGGGTGGAAGTAAGCTGTTGCTAAACAATGGTTGGGAGATTTCCCACAGACGGCGCCAAAAGTGTTATCCGAAAATCGTTAAAAGGACGATAATCCAAATAGCCACTTTAAAGGGTCAAGATCGAGATTGATCCTGGCCGGAGGGGTATCAAGTGGTTCGACACCGATAGGTCCCTGTCAATGCATGCATGATAAAGAATACGTGAAATTGAATTGGAATTCGTCTTATTGAACTCTCTTCTCCGTTACATGAATACACTGACCATAAATCTATTAAAACATTAGATTACATGAAAGTTTTTGAATGAAAATATGGATTATGGTTGTGACATGGAGATTTCGGTCGATAAGTGGGATGGTGGTAGAGGTAAATCTGTGCCTGTTGATAAGTAGAGTCTAGGGTTCTTCTCTCCCTTTCCTTTTTTCTCTTTTCCCTCCTTTTTTCTCCCCCCCTCTTGCGATGAATAAGTTGTTGTATATATAGGTCCTGTTTGCTTGCCATGCACTCCTATAATCTCGGACTAGGGTTTGGCCGCTTGCAGGATCCTCCTTCTTAGGAAATAAAATCGGAGCTTTAATGCGCTGAATTCAGTCTTTCCTTCCTAGGAGGAGTCAATCATTTTCCTTCCGAATAGGACTCCTACTGTAATGCTCTTTTCAAATTAGGACTCTTTGGCGGGAAGGAATATTCCTCCTTTGTACGGTGACGTTTACTGGCTCGTTTGTGGAGCTTTTAGTTCTTGAAGTTTAAGATACTGCTTCCTGGTGCTCTTCTGTCCTAGCGGGCTGCCTACATCTAGTTAGCATCCTACTGATGGCAGTAGGGGGACATCTAACCAGCTTTGTAGTAAGGTGATCAGTAGAACTCCGTGTCGGGTGCAGCAGGGTCCATAGGACGCTATATCGGGGTGTAGCGGGGTCCATAGGAAGCTGTATCGGGGTGTAGCGGGGGCCATAGGAAGCCCGGTTGTAGCCGGGTCTGATCTCGCCGTGAGTTCTAGTGAGAATTTTTGGCTCTTGGCTTCTTTATTGAGCTGAGATGCTTGTCGGGGTGGATCCCGCTGGTGGAGGTATGTGTTGGGGTTGGCCGGGGTTCACTCTGTCATGGTATCCGGGTTGGGTACTGTTATAGCCTTCTTGTGTCGAGGTGGAAAATTCTTCTTGGTCCTCCGCCAATTTTGGCGGTTAACAACAATCTAAGGGGAGCATAAAAGTCTCTAATACCGGAGCTCAATTATCTCCAGAGGGTATTTACCCCGAGAAATGCACCTTGAGTGCCAAAGACTATAAGGGGAGCATAAAAGTCTCCAATACCGGAGCACAATTATCTCCAGAGGGTATTAACCCCGAGAAATGCACCTTGAGTGCCAAAGACTCAAGGGAAGCACAAAGTCTCCATTATCGGAGTACATATATCCCCAGAGGATGTAAAACATTGAAGCTATAACTTAAGCATTTAACGGGAAAGAATAATTTTTTACTCGGAATATATTGCTTAAGCAAAAACCAAAGATTTGCATACCGAGTTAATAATACTTGCGAGTCTAATGAGATAAAAAATCAAAGCAGGAAGTCAAATATCAAAAGCCCACAATACCGATAAATGATGAAAGATTAAATATATTAATCAATAACTGAAGTACAAAGAGTGCAGATTAACATTAAACTCCAACATAACAGAGTTGCAAAAATCGTAAAAAGTGCAAAACATAAAGGATGCAAAAAGAAGCTCCGGGATTCATTCTTTTCCTCCGGTCTACTCAGAGGGGCGATCGGAATGAACCTCTCATCATCATCTGATACCGCTTCAGGTTCATTCTCGGAGAGAGGCTCCTCATGAATGGTCTCGGACATGTTGGCCACCGGAGCTGCTTCCGCTCTCTTCCGATTCTCGGTGGCCTTCTTCACGTCTGCATCGAAGGCTGAGAAATCGAAATCGGGATACGAGTGAAGCAAGAGCTTCCTCACGTCCAGAACCGCCTTGTCAAAGATGTCTTCCTACATCTCTGCAAAATCATCTGATGCGAGGAACATCTCGACAGCGTTGTTGCTGAGATCAGCCTTCATAGTCCGGATCATGCCGTTCGCCTTCTTCAAACAGTCCTGATATTCACAGAGCCGATTGTGCTTCTCCCGACAGGAGGCCTTAGCCTTCCGGTACGACCCGGATATGTCGTTGATTATCGACCTCTGATGCCCCACTATAGCCTCCGATTCCCGGAGCTGAGCTTTTATCTTCCCCTTCTCTTTCTGCACCCTGTCAAACCTTCGTTTGGCATCTCCGTATTTATCCTCCATGTGAAGAAGACTGCCGAAAGCCTGACATCCCGAAAACAAATCATGTACACATAATAACGTGTTATTGTCCACCGATATAACTAACTTGAAAACAAAAACTATTCAAAGATTTCTTGATACGTTACCTATCATAGGTGCGCCTGTCCATGTCGGATCCGGTCGACATTGGACATCTTTCCATAACCGGAGATCTCTTCACTCCGAATGAGATCCTTCCTGTGGATGCACAAGTATTGCACCCTTGTCTCGAGATTTATTGGTTTGGACCGAGAGCTCGACCCCAGAACTGGAGGATTCCGAAAATAGTTAGGAGAAATTCCCGTGTCCTTTTCAAGCACATCACGGGGGGTATCTTCCGGAAAATTCTCTCCGGAGTCCACTATCTCCACGTCCTCCTGTGTGACTCCAGGAGTTTTCTCTGTGGCCGTCCTCGAGGGAATGGCCTCTAGAATTTGGGAGGTGCTCCCAACGACGGCGACTGACACGGAGGCCAGATCACCCCGAGTCCTCTTCAACGGAGGCACCGCCTCTAGGACTTCCTCCTCGTCTATGAGACTCGGGGGTGCCTTGATCACCCTTTTCTTCCTCCTCTCTCCAGTCTTCCCCTTATCGGCCATCCGCCCTTTGGCAGTTTCGGTAATCTTCTCTGCAGAAAGCGAAAGACAACCGGTAAGACTTGAATTCAGATAAAATATATGTGTAGACTTGAAGATAAACAAAAACATATTTTGGAGGCTTACGCTTCTTTGAAAGAGTTTTCTCTACTTTTCGTCTCCGAGCCTCCGTAAGGTCTATAAGGAAGCCAAGCTCGTGCAGCCTACGGTCATCCAGAAGGAAATCAACGTGCCTCCTCTCCCGAGAGACTAGCCAAGCGTCTGAAATGTGCTTCCTTTCCTCACTAGTCAGGCCCTCCGAAAGGACGCGCTCTCAAGTAGCTGCCGAAAAAACATACTTAGCAGATAAACAAAGTAATAAACTAAACATAATAAAATGGAATACCGATAAAACCAGAAGGGGCTCCAAACACCTGGGATATTGAACACTGAGCGAACTCTCTGCGGTTTACCACCGAGCCGCAAGTCTTTCCCCCAGTTGCCCCCCGCAACAAACCAAGTCTTCTTCCACTATTTGTTTGAAGACGGCAGCCCGGTGATCAGAGGTTTGCCGTCTTGCTTATCCCGAGAAGCAAGAGCCCACCAGCCATCACCCCTCGACTTATGGGAGTAGAAGCTGTAGCAGTGTACAATCTCCGCAAATGTGGGAGGCGGGAACTTCATGCCCCGCCACAGAGAGTACATTCCGATTATAACCTGCCATGTGTTCGGATTCAACTGAGCGGGTGCAACCCCGATTTCCCTCAATACCCTCCTAAGGTATGGTTGCAGTGGCAACCTCGCCCCAATCTCTAAGAAGGCAGGGTGAAACGCCACCAAGGACCCCTCCGGGTTATTCGCTCGCTCCCTCTCTTTGGGAAGTCTCAAACCTACGGATCTCGGTATTGAGAACTCCGTGGCCATTTTATGCAATTTCGCCATATCTATCCTATTCTCCCCTAAATGGTTTATGGCGAATTTGGTATGATCTATCTTATCCCTTACGGAATCTTCAGAGTTGTACCCCGCGATACATCCACCGCCACCAGGTCCAGAAGTACCAGCCTGGGCATTCGGAGGCATCTGTTGAACCTCCGGACTTCCTGCATCCGACTCATCTCTACCTCCGAATACACTCCTAGTACTACTACCTACAGAAACTCTACTGGAGGTAGACTCCGAAGATTCGGATCCAGAACTAGACGCTACCTCCGGACTCGAAACCCCAGCCTTCCTCACCATCGGATTATATTAGGATTTTCTAAATGTTATGAAAGATATGAAATGTAATTATCTTCGGATGATAACCTGTTTTCTGTGCTTTCTAATTCCTTTTCAGACACTCCGAACACGCTCTGATCAATTGCAAAGAACAAATAAGGAGTTCAAAGCCCAGCATCGCTATTTATAGACAGCAAAAAACGTGGGAATACAGAACGCCACAATCGAGGCCACCATGAAGTGACACCTGTTCACCGCCTCCCATAGGTTGCCACGTGCCGTTCGCCCATTGCTTATCACGCGGGCCAATCCAAACGTAATGGGCCCAAATAACTCTACCGGGCCCATCTCCAAAAACCGAACTATCAAGCCCCACAACCGATCACCCCTTCCAAGCCTCTGGCTAAGGGACTTAAGGGGAAATGTTGGGTATATTTACATAGTTTCACAACCACCGACATTGCCACATTCCGTTTCCCGCGCATCTTTCGATTATCTTACGGGGTGTCATATCCATGACTCGGTACCCCGTCTGCGACGCCTCCCACCGTTACCATAGCACCGACATACATTCGGAGTCACTGATTGTCAGGTCTGACCCTTTTCTGAGCATATTCGGGCAGCTGTCAACACTAGCAAGTGCGATCCCGACGCGTGTCCCAGATTGTCAGACCAGAGGCTATAAAATGCCTCATTTTTACCTTTTGAAGGACTTTTGGCAACTTTTTACTTTTACCTCTCAAAATTACTGTATCTCTTCGTAAATCTATCGTTGTACCCTCATTTACTTACATATATATATATATATATAAGCGGGGGAACGTTTATTCAGGAGGTTCATTTTTACCCTTAACAGTATATATAGGTCATGTTGCTTGCCATGCACTCCTATAGTTTCGGTCTAAGGTTTGGCAATTGCAGGACCTCCTTCCTTTTAGGAGATAATCTCGGAGCTTTTAAATGTGGAATACATACTTTCAATCCTAGGAGGAGTCAGTCTCGCAGGTAAATCTTTCCTTCCTAGGAGGAATCTAAATGCGCTGACCCACTCAAAATAGGACTTCTCTGGCAAGAGGGAATATATCTCTTTTTTTGAACGGAGGCGTTTTATTGTGGAGCTTTTAATCCTGGCATAAGAGTCTCGCTATTTGATATCTTCCTGTTTGGCGGGGTAGTTATTTTAGAGGGTGTGAACCACTAGCGCGTCCTGCTATTGAAACAGGGGAGGATCTAGCTGATACCTTATCGGGATGCTTAGTGGTACTCCGTGTCGGGGTGCTGCGAGGTCCATAGGGAACCAAGGTATGACGTGGTTGGACCCCGCTGTAGGTTCCAACGAGTATCCCGGCTTGGGACGTTGCTTATGGATCAAGATGATGGCGGGGTCCTTTAAGAAGCTGGGG
Source organism: Acer campestre (assembly GCA_954870605.1). Lineage (NCBI taxonomy): Eukaryota > Viridiplantae > Streptophyta > Magnoliopsida > Sapindales > Sapindaceae > Acer > Acer campestre. The sequence goes on from CATOZR010000144.1 coordinate 16,144, forward strand.
GAAGGCTGGGCCAGACCTCGCTGAAGGAGGTGTGCACTCGGAGTAGTCGGGGTAGCCAGATAATGTCTATACTCCTATATTCTCCTTGTGTTTGAGGTGGAAAATTCTTCCTTGGTCCTTCGCCAATTTTGGCAGTTAACACATATTTTTAGGGAGGGGAATCAGGTTGCGGACACTCTTTAAGCATGCTTTGGGGCTTAAGGTTGATGCTTGGTGGTTCTCCACCCTGTCTTTCTGCTCTTTGTTGGTTGACAATGACTGCATGGGTCGAGAGTCTTTTCAGTTTTCCTGATGTTTTTAGTTTTTGTTTGGTGTGGCCTACAAGCTACAGGTCACTATTTTGGTTGGGGCTGTTTCCCTTGGTTTTTGTGCTTTTTCGATCTTTGTTACTCTTTATTTTTATATAGATGGATACTGCCTAAGGGTTTTTCAGCATATAATTGCTTGTGATGCTGTTCCCTTTTAGATCAGTCCAATTTTAGCAAAAAATATGTATATTTAAATGTCAAGTATTTGACAGAGACAAGGACTCTATGCAATATTATGCTTGAATGTGCAATACATGAAATACGTTAGAGCAGTGAGTGTGTGCTTAAGAGTGAAACACAGAGAGAAGATAAAAACACTACAAAGCAGTGATATTTATGTTGTGATTAGAGTAAGTGTTCCGGGAATTGGTGACTCTTACTGGGCCGGTGAAAATCATTGTTTAATTGATCCTAGTAGTAAGGTACACATCTATGTAATTAAATAATAACAATTATTGATGAATTCCCACCGGGAGCTAGCAAGCTGCAAGCTTATATTACAATTATTCCGGTGCACAAAAATGTTTTAGGATTGAAGACGGGGTCAATTCTCATATTTGGCCTTAAAGGCTGGGATTGGCAGGTAAATTGATGGAACCGTCTAACGTTCGTAAGGTCTAGTAATGATTGTGCAGACATGCCGATGACTTGCTCTAATGAGACCATTTTTCAGAAGAATGCATGAACAACATTTGCCTAGTGTTTCGGGTTGATCCATCGGAGTATGGACCTATTTGCATTTCGATTCAAGACTAGTCTTTCGGATCGATTAAGTAATCTTGTCAAATGGTATCAGACAACCCGAAGACCCGAAGACCCGATTATATCGATAATATAATTGATATTTTTAAAACAGGTCAATTTAGAGCAGTAGTAGGCCCAGATTGATCCACCAAACTTGAACCCAACACAATCCATATCAAATTCCAGAACCAGACCCACACGGCTGGGTTGAACTAGGGTTGGCAATATGGGCCGGGTCCAGAGGGTTTGGCCCTTACCTGCATGATATGGTCCGGGTTCAAACCCTAACCACATCTTTAAAAAGCCCACTTTAAACCCTTTATAATAAGCCCGCATAAATATGGGCCTTCTGCGAGTTTTAACCTGGTTAAATTTAAGCCCGCAAAAAACCCTGACCACAACTTGAGTTCTGTCTTTTACGCCTATCTGCATCTTTTCAAAAAAACGAAAAACTTATCAGCTCTCATCATCTTTCAGTCACCACCAGTCGCTTCCGACGAAGCTTCCGTCGCTTCCGGTCGCCACCGGTCGCTTCCGTCTTGCTGATTTTTCTTTCAAGGAGAGATACTTGGTTGTTGCTGTGCAAATTGGATCATGTATTTTTCCACTTTTTCACTTGTTTTCTTGATTTGGGTTCTCTGATATGTGATGCTTTTTTGGGGTTTTGGCATCTGGGTACTCGGTTATGCGATTTGTGGGTTTAGTGAAATCATGAATATTTACTCTATATGTTTGTGAGGAGATATGTATTGTGATTTTTCAATAGACATGATTCTCTCTGCTTTGGCTACTCTGCTCTAGATGTTATCACTTTAGTCTCTTAGAACGATTTTGTCTATAACCCACATTTGTAGTTTCTGGCTGTGTGTGCGTAACTCATCTAGATTTTATCTAACTCATCTACCTTGTCCAGTAAAAACCTTATGAAGGAACTGTTGGAGAATGGGAATGATATATTTAGGGATTTATAGCTTTATTAGAATAGGATTTTATTGATCTATTATTATGGAAATTGGGTTTCATATTTGTTTTAGGACTTTATTCATTTCCTAGTTGGTGTGGATTTGGTCCCTATAAATCGAGGCCTGCGTCTTATTGCTTGGCAGACTTTGACTGTTGAATTAAATTGAGTTTTGATTTCCTATCTTTTTTCTCTCCTCTGTTTTTCCTCTAATTTTCTTCCCCTTTCTTCTATAGTTTCTTCCCTTTCCTCTTATTCTTAATCGACGAAGTTGTTATTGGGTGGGAAGTTGTTCCATATGAGATGTTGTGCCCACATCTTGAATTTGGTAGTACGAGATGGGTTGAAGGTGATTGCGGATGGAATTGAGAAGATTAGGGATAGTGTTTGTTATTGGATAGCATCAAGTAAGAGAATTGAAGCTTTTGAGCATGCGGCAAATCAACTAAAAATAAAATATGCTAAGAAGCTTGTGCTTGATTGTCCTACTAGATGGAATTCCACATATTTTATGCTATCGGTTGCGTTGATGTACAAGGATATTTTTGTTCGTGCTCAGCAACGTGATCCGTATTATAAATGTTTGCCTGAAGAATCAGATTGGCAATTGGCAACAATTATGGTGGAGCATCTACAACCTTTTTATAAGTTAACATAGTTTTTCTCAGGTATTATTTATTTTCTCTAAGTGTTTAAATTTTATATTTTGTTACTTTTTTATATGGTTAGTTGATCTAGTTTTTCAACTTTTTAGGTACCAAATATCCCACCGCGAATTTGGTTTTTCCAATGATTTGCAAAATGAGAGAGACAATGAATGGGTGGGTTACTTCTCCTTACATTGAGATACAAACAATGGCAAGAAGTATGGTTGCCAAGTTTGAAAAATACTGGAGTGATATTCCTGGTGTGATGGCTGTGGCAGCGGTTTTGGATCCAAGGTATAAAATGCTACGGGTTGAGTTTCATTTTGGTAGACTATATGGCTTTGATGCAGATCATCAACGAGATAAAGTATATGGACTTCTGAAGGAATTAATTACAGAGTATGAGTCTGACGCTTTACTCATGGGAATTGAACAAGTTGAAGAATCTTCATCATTTGATCATTCTATTGAAGTTCTTGGGGGTGATGAAGAATTTGAATTATATAAGAGTCAGGCTGTTAGTAGTTTGAACAAGTCAGAGTTAGAGAGATATTTGGGTGAGCAAGTTGAAAACAACACCCCTAACTTTGACATATTGTCTTGGTGGAAGGTTAACAAAGGTAAGTATCCAATTTTGGCTAAGATTGCCAAAGACATCTTGGCTATTCCTGTCTCTACGGTGGCTTCCGAGTCTGCTTTTAGTGCTAGCGGTAGATTTTTGAGTCCACATCGTAGAAGATTGCATCCGGACACGTTGGAGGCCTTGATGTGTGCACAAAATTGGATATGGGCTCCTCTTCGAGGTATGAAAATTTTCAAATTATGTTATACTTTTATATAATATTAGTTACCATTGATGTTGATTATATTTTTTTGCTTTTTATTTTATTTTATTATTATTAGGTCGCATCCCAGAAGAAGAAGTATATGCTACAGAAGGAGTAGATGACGAAGAGCTGGTAGCGCCGTCTTGATTTATTGTTGTGTTTTGGATTTTTAGATTTGGGTTATTATTAATTTTTGTAGTATGTAAAAATTGTTCTATTTGGATTGAGTTGTAAAAATTTTTCTATTTGGATTAATTGTTTTAATATAATTTTTAATATGGGTCAAAAAATATATGTAAAAAATATATGTTTAAAATATATGTTAAAAATATGGGTCAAAATATATGTTAAAAATATGGGTCAAAAAATATATGTCAAAAATATATGTTAAAAATATGGATCAAAATCCGGGTCAAAATATATGTTAAAAATATGGGTCTCAAGATATGGGTATAAAATTCGGGTCAAAATCTGGGTTAAAATTTGGATCCATATCCAAATCATAATATGGGTAACAATGAGAGCCAAAGGGTGGGCCTGGGTAAAGCCCTGTTTATTGCGAGCTTGGGTAAAGCCCTACCCGCATGCATACAATTGTTATTTGGGCTGGGTTTAAGCCCTTTAAAATTATGAGGGCTTTTTGAGGGCTCGAGTCCGGTGCAGGTTTGAGCCCTCAAATTGCCAACCCGTTGAACTTTGAAGGGATGAGCGAGACGTGTGGTAAACAATAATAGCAGTAGATTCATATTTTGTCGTAGTAGTAACCGGTAAGTAACTAATAAGTGATAACTAATCACTGTCAATTGCCAATCAATGAATGCACTGCACCCACATTAGATCTCCACTGAATCTAACATATACAGAGACGATAGAGAAGGGAGAGAGAGAGAGAGAGATTTAGAGATGTCAAGGAGATCATCAGGTGGTGCTTGCTTGAGGTGCTGTTTGGTGATATTCGCAGTGGTATCAGCTCTAGCTGTTTGTGGACCTGCTCTCTATTGGAGATTCAACAAGGGTATCACATTAGCTGACTCTAAAACCTCTTGTCCTCCTTGTATCTGCGATTGCCCTCCTCCTCTTTCACTTCTCAAGATTGCTCCTGGTATGTGTCTATCTGGGCAACGTTCTTTTATGTTTTCTCTTGCTGGGTTGTGATTGGATTCTGGTTTTGTTGTGTTTTATGTTTGTTAGACTGAGATTGAGAGGTACCCTTTTCATCAGTTTTTTGGTTTTGATCTGTATTTTTCTGATATCAGGTTGTTGTCAAAATTTATGATTTTGTTTGTTTAGGTGTTGATTTGGAGTGAAATTTAGGGTTCCCATTTTGTCACTTTGAGGCTTGATTTGATTTATTAATTGTTACTAATTTTGAACTGTGAGAATAGTTGTATTACAGTGAGGGGCACCCAATTGAAGTTAGATTTATTTATATTCTTGAACCTTGATCATATTTTGATTATGGTATTAGCAAGGATACCAATCTCTTCACTTTGAGGTTTTGATATGATGTTATTGCTTCTATTTAATCAATTTGGGCTGACATTATTTTATCTCATTTGAACATATATGGGATTTGCATGAAACTAAGGAAGTTTCCATTTCATGGAGATGAGGTTCGGTTCGGTTCGATTCGGTTCTGTTGTTATTGTTAATTGTTCCTTGCTTGGACTGAAATAGTCATTATGACTTTAATCTTATTTCATGTGTTCAATCATTTTTTATTAGAATGGAATCAAACAGTGCACTTTTTTCTTGTATGAATCCAAGATTTTGTCAATCATATAAGAATGAGATAGTTTTATACAGTACAGACCCTGACAAAAACAAAACAACTATTCGACAGACACTAATCACAAACATTAACTTTAGGCTAGTAAACTTTTTTGATTCCTTGTTATTTTATCAGTTTAAGATTATATTTTTCTTTTCTTTTTAAAATTTTATACATACCTACAATGAGAAACTCATCCAATTCCACTTTGTGTCTGAAGGATTCGATTTCTGTTTGTACATTTTTCAATATGTTACCCTTCACCTTCGTTTACCACGGTGTCATTGCATTAAAAATCTTTTGCATATTCTGTTGTTTGTGTGGATATCTCATTCATATGTGATATGACTAATCCTTAGGCAGGTTCTATCAAAGCTTTTATTGTCCATGTGAGCTTGTAATATTGTACATATGTCGACAAGTCTTTGCCAAGCTACACATTTAATTTTTGCTGTTGTACCTTTATAATTAAGTTTGTCGTATAGAGCATATGTAATTTTGTAAATGATAAATAATTTGACTAAATATATCTGCAGCCTTCAAAATTCGGTGTTGCTAAGAACTCTTTGTAAGCATTCCAGAACTTGGACATAGATCATCCCAAAGTAGTTTACATCTTTCACGATGATGTTGAGCCTTATCCAATAGGCCTATCAATGTGCAGCTTTGGTATTGTGTGGTAGAATTTATAAGTGTGAGCTGAGAAGTTTTTTACATCCAAATGACATTTTTTATCCAAAAAGTGAGTAATGCCCATTTTTTGGCTTTGTAGTTGATAATGGTTAAAGTTCATTGCCCTTACTAGGTTCTTACATTTACTTGTAGTAATCTATTTTGAAAGAAAGGGAAAAACAATAAAGAAACTACTTTTCTTGCGTGTAGTTCAACAATTTAATAATTGCACCATGTTATATCCTTGTATTTGCAGCTGTTTCATGCCCTGCTTTCCATTTGCAGTTCACATTTTCTCTATACTATTTATTGTTTATAAAATTTAGTTTTTCTTTTGAAATTTCTTGCAAAATCTGTTGCTTCATTTTCTATGTTTTTTGTTATTGAACATGTAAAGTCAGGAGTGGTATTCAACTTCACAGTTTCCGCTTAGATACTAATGTCACCTTTTTTTTGGCTTTTTTCTTTTGCAGGGCTAGCCAATCTCTCAGTCACAGGTTAGAGCTCCTTATATTGGTTGAAGTTGGTGGAGCTTCATGATATATCCCGTCTTTTTAGTTTTATCAGTCTTTATAATTGCAATGATGATGAAGATCACTCCAATAAATCAAAGTCAATTATTCGGTCCTGTCTTTCATTTCCTGCTTTATTTCTTTTAATAGATAAGTCAAATTTGGCGGTTTTGTTGGTTTTTTTTTTTTTTTTCCGTTTTGAATCCTTGAACATATAGTCTGAACTTGCACATTGCCTTGTCTGTCTGACCAGTAGCTTGTACTCTGTAGGGTAAAATGTTAGTATAGAGCATTAATTTTCTACTTTTTGTTTCAATTTACCAAATATTTTCTTCTATGATTTGATATCTTAGTTCATCTAATTCAAGATTTTATACATAGAAGACCAGTGATATATATGCTTGTGTTTGCTGCTGTTAGCCGACTATATATTAAATAAAGGATGGCATCCAACAAACTGCAATTTCAGACCATTAAATCGTAAGAACAACTACCAATTAGATGGCTAAGGGATTGTCAATCTTTTGCGCTTTGCTTGTCATTCAAATCTCTTTACCTTTTCATTTTTGAAGTACCATAGAATACCCCCTTTTCAGGTGCTCGGTCTATTCTTGAACTTCATTGTGCATTTGGATTACACAGAAATAATATTAGAATGTAATAAAAGAACCAATTTTGGAAGCTTTGAAAGATATTGTCAGCCAGTAAAAGCTTTCAATTATATTCTTTTGTCTAGACTCACTTCTCTGATTCTCTCCCTAATTGGCGATCATTATATAACCTTTTTTTACTGTTATTTGAAGTTAAATTCCTATAAAAAAAAAAAGAAAAAAAAAGATGCTGACTGCGGTGATGATACAGATTGTGGAAGTGATGACCCCGATGTCAAGCATGAGATGGAAAAGCAGTTTGTGGATCTTCTGACAGAGGAGTTGAAGCTGCAAGAGGCTGTTGCTGAAGAGCACTTGCGTCATATGAATGTCACCTTTGGTGAAGCGAAAAGGGTGGCTTCTCAGTACCAAAGGGAGGCAGAAAAATGCAATTCCGCAACTGAAACCTGTGAGGAGGCCAGAGAACGGGCTGAAGCCTTGCTGATCAAGGAAAGGAAAGTGACTTCCATGTGGGAACGAAGAGCCCACCAAATGGGTTGGGAAGGTGAATAGTTTTTCGAATAATTGATAAAAAAAAATAAAATAAAAAAAAAGTTCCACATAGTCAAATTAACACCAAATATTATATGCAAACAGGCAAGCAAATTTGCTTGAGTTGTGTTGTGAAGGCAGAATTGCCCTCGCTCAGTTTGTAAGATGAATCCAGTAATTGACCTATTGTGGAATACTTTCTTCATTTTCTATAATATGATCTCGTAATAATTTGTTTGCTTTGTGCTAAATAATTTGTTGTTGTTGTTTATTATACATTGGAGGTTGGACTGGAGATAGATATATGACACAGTTGTGCTATATTTTCATATACATTCATACATGTAACACAGGTTGTTTTACGTCGAACACTTCCAAGACGGGTTCAACCTTGAAAAGAGTTTCAGGGGTGAGATTCCGTATGTTTTTCTTCACATAGAATCTAATCTTAAAAGAGTTCATTCTGTAACATTATCGTTGGTACCAAATGTGACCACATTCGGAAGGTATAATCGGTAGAATATACATATTCGAATGGCATAATACAAGCCCAAGCCTAAGAGACACAATATGTATATAAATGGAGAGAAAAGAGAGAGGTTGAGGGAGAAAAAAGATACATTCTGAAATGCTTATTTTTTATTCCAATAATTATAAAGACCAGGTTTTTCGTACAGCTGGTGTGTGTATATATAATAAGTAAACATGTGCTTACACGTGCAGGTGACTAGGCGAGAGAGGCCTTATTAGTATTTATTATTATAGAGTTTAGCTCATAGATGCTAAATTTAAAGTCGTTGGATATTCTGATTTTTGATCAAATTTAGAAGTTTTTATTAGAAAAGATTGTGAAGAATAACCAATTTAAACAAGAAAGAAGCTATAAACATTTTCTTGCCCATTTTCCCACGATCCAAACAACATGAAAACGTCATGCATGGGGCAGCAGCAACGTGTAGGGTCAAGTGACCTAATAAACCGTTGACTTTCTCCTCGACAATTTTTAGTCAAAGACTACCAGCCATCGTCTTAAAAGAGACATATATCCAAATAACGCGGTTTCAACTTTCAAAGTTCATGCACTCACTCTCAAAACACAGCTAGGTTCTTATAGTGCTATCAAAGATGGAATCTTTATTTTATTTTATTCATTTTGATTTTATAATATACTAATTTATGAATACAATATACATCTATTATTTATATCTAGATCAACCCAGAAAAACCCACTAATAGATCTCCATTACTGACCCAATAAAAATTTCATTAAAAACAGAAAAGGGTCTTGACTTGGAACTTGAAAGCTTGAAAGCTTGAAGCTTTTTTGGTTTTTGTGTCGTGTATGTATGGATCTGTAGGTGGAAAGATTGGTATAGGAGGAGTATTTTGGGGAAAGATGGAAAATTTAAGGAACAAGAAGAGAGGGTATGAGCAGAGTGATGAGGCAAATCTCGTGCCGGATTCGAAGAAATCAAAATTGCCTGCTTTGGCCAGGTTTGATTCTTGTCATCTAATATTCTTGTCTCTCGTGTTTGATTGATTTACATTAAAATGTCAAACTGTGTATATGCAGTGTAATTGTGGAAGCTTTGAAGGTGGATAGTTTGCAAAGATTTAGCTCATCTTTGGAGCCTCTTCTCCGCCGAATTGTGAGTCATAAACACACCCTTTGTGATAGTTTGCTCCACAATTACACATCTAGCTTTTGTTAATTTTGTGATGTTTATGAATTATAGGTCAGTGAAGAAGTGGAGCGCGCTTTGACAAAGTTTTCGAATGATAAACTCCCTGCAGGGTTTGTTTGTTCATAGCTTTTACATTAAAATGATTAGATCTTGAAGATCGGAATTTATCAGTCTGTGGAGTCACTGATCGTATTTTGTGTCTATGACAGTACTCCACCACCAAGAATACAAGGGCCAGGAGAGAAGAATTTGCAACTCCATTTCAAAACTAGGATGCCGCCTCACCTTTTTACCGGGGGGAAGGTTGAGGGAGACCAAGGAGCGGCAATCCATGTTGTCTTGGTAGACGTAAACTCGGGCAGTATTGTCCAAACTGGGCTGGAATCGGCTGCAAGGCTGAGTGTTGCGGTGCTTGAAGGCGACTTCAATGAGGAAGATGATGATGATTGGACTCAAGAGCACTTTGAGAGCCATGAAGTGAAGGCGCGCGAGGGGAAAAGGCCTCTTCTGACGGGGGATTTGCATGTGATCCTCAAGGAAGGAGTAGGAACTCTGGGAGATCTTGCTTTCACCGATAACTCTAGCTGGATAAGGAGCAGAAAGTTCAGGCTTGGTGTGAAGGTCTTCCCTGGTTATTGTGAGGGGATTCGTATTCGTGAGGCTAAAACAGAGGCTTTTGCTGTCAAAGATCATAGAGGAGAATGTGAGTTCTCTAACAGACCTTTTCACTTGTGACCGACAAGCTTTGTCTTGATCAAATTAATTGTTTGTGTAATTTTCAGTGTATAAGAAACATTACCCACCAGCCTTACATGATGAAGTTTGGAGATTGGATAGAATAGCAAAAGACGGAGCACTACACAAAAAGTTGATCAAGTGTGACATTTCGACTGTTGAAGATTTTCTTCGACTACTTGTTAAGGATCCTCAGAAATTAAGAAATGTAAGGCATAGATTCTTTGCATTTTGTTTTAAGTTCTTTGCAGTGTTCTTTTTTCTTCACTGTCAGAATTTTACTTTGATGTTCACAAAATAGATTCTTGGGAGCGGAATGTCGAATAGGATGTGGGAGAACACAATGGAGCATGCCAAGACATGTGTATTGGGTGGGAAGCTTTATGTTTACTACACAGATGAAACTCACAACACCGGAGTTGTCTTCAACCATATTTACGAGCTTAGAGGCCTCATTGCTGATGGCCAGTTCGTGTCTCTGGAGTTACTTAACCACAATCAGAAGGTTAGAAACTCTTAAAATATTAAAAGCATATATGTTTAGTTATGTTAGTTCTTCTATCTGCATACAGAACATTTTTTTCGAAGGTGAGTTCCAACATCAATTACAGCTAAGATTCAAATATTAGGCATTGTTTTACGTTCATCATACATCCATTGCAGACTTGCAGTACTAATGTGTGTTTTTACCCACAGATATCTGTCGATTCCTTGGTGAAGAGGGCATATGAAAATTGGCATCAAGTGGTTGAATATGACGGCAAAGTCCTGAACTCACTGACTAGTAGCAAGAATGCTAATAGAGCCTCAGCTGTGTCTATAGTCGACAACAACTACGACCCAAATCACTGTATTTCGACAATTCAAAGCAGGCAGCAGCAATACATCTCTGAACCTAGTCCACAATGCCAAACTACGAACAACCAACCTAATCCAGTACCTCAGTTGATTGAATTTCCATTTGTAAGGTCTGATGAGACTCTGGTGATGACGCTAAATAACCCACAAGCAGCGTTATCTGGTAGCATTGATTACATGTCAGTTGAAAACCCTGCTACTGGGAGTTCTTACTTTCCAGGAGATTGGTCGCGGCCAAGGAACGTGCAGGGAATGGAAGACTTTTTCTCTGAGGAAATTCGATTCCGTAGTTCAGAGATGTTAGAGAGTGATGACATGCAGAGACTGTTAAAGACATTAAGTATGGGTGTAGGTGTTGGAATGACTCCTGGATATGATCATTCCAATGAGGCTTGTTATTCTTACGGCATCCAGTACGAGCCTCCGGTGGAAAATACATACAGGCCGGAGCTCATCCGGGGATCTGGGAAGGCTGTTGTCGGATGGCTTAAGCTGAAAGCCGCTTTGAGATGGGGGATATTTGTAAGGAAGAGAGCTGCAGAGAGGAGAGCTCAGCTTGTTGAGCTAGAATGAATTAGTTTAATGTTCAAAATCTAAGTTTAACCTCTTTTAAACATTCATTTGGTGCCTCAGAATTTTACCTAAATTCCCATTTAATTGTCAAGGAAATGTTTGAAAACACAACATTTATAGCAGTTGGAGATCTTTTTTATAAACTTTTTCCATTGATTTTCTGGTAAAAACTGTGAGAATTTAAATATCTACCCCAAAAAATTATCAAATATCCCATGAAATTTTATAAAATTGTTTAAAGGGTCATTCAAAATTGTTTAAGGGTCATTCTCTACTCTGGTCAATACTGGAAAATTTCGTAACCGAAGTTACATAGAGTTGTGGAATCGATTCCACAACGTTACGAAACTAGACGTTTAGTTACGTAACGTTGTGGATTGTTTAAACCGGCCTAGAACGGTGTTCGTCTATTTTTCAAACCAGACAAACACTTGCAATTGAACATAAAGCCCCAAAAAAATGTTCATCCATGCAGTGAATTCAACATAATGCCCCTACAGATATTGTAAATTATTAAGAACAATTTCAAGATTAGAAAAACGAAGTGTGCTGTAATCCATTGCAACCAGAAATTGTATGTAGCAACAGAAAAAGAATGGAAGAAGAAAAAACATAAAAAGCATAACAAATTACATAATTACAAGCTCCTAATAAAAGATTATCAAACTTATGTGGTTGTCACCCTTTCTCTACCTCAAGAAATCAGCAATGACTAACTATTCACATGTACGAGCCAAGTGTGTAATCATCGAATTCGAATTCTCCATCCCCTAATAATGCATCGTTTTGGTCCTGCATCACATACATGAACCTCGTAAAGATCAAGCAAAAAAAATGGGCACCAAAAGTAGATCGATCGCTAATGGCTCCTCAGTCCTCACACAAGAACAAATTCAAAAGGTATCAATAGGATATAAGAACTTAATGACTCAAAACATTACTGACACTGGTCAAGCAAGATATCTAACTTACCCGTTTCATCATCGTACTCATAATATCATCCAAGGACTCGTAATTATTTTGATTGAAACCATCTTGGGACTTGCTTTGCTCGAAGAGGTAGTCATCATTGGACTTCATTTTTGTACCCAAAGAAGATTTTTCGACCCCAGTGTGCTGACCATTAAATTGATCTGTCAAAGACACATGCATTGTTTTATTGCTGACTGTACTGCTTTGGTCCATATTCTGTCTAAAGGGACCTATATCACAATTGCCAGAAACTAGGGAGTTTACGTTGCTGAACGAATGACTTAAGTTGTGGTTGAAATTCATTTTCTGAACGACGTTACTGATCCCAGTAGTTTGGCATTGCATGTCTCCTCTAGAATCCTCCACAGGAATCGGCACAGCCATGGAAGAAGAATGATCCAGCAAGTTGTTACCAATTTCACAAGGTAAATTGCTGCTCAAGTTAGTATGAGGCAATTGATTGTGACCGAAAGGTTCACTCAACGGTAAGGAATTTGATGGAAACTTTGACAATTGACCAGCACCTTGCCAGCTTTCATCATGTCTACTATGATCCAGAAAATTAGAGGAACCACTTACACCCATGTCAAAAGATCCTGGATTTAGCGAAGCCACGCCAAGAGAAGTTTGATTTCCAAACGCTTCTTGTTGTAGGTTTGCTTGTAAAATCAAGGGATTGCTTGAGGGACTGGATAGAGAACTGGTTGAAGTACCAAGAGTCGCTCTGGCATCTGCGAAGCTAGTGACAGATGTAAAAGCTGTAGGATCATTAATTTGATGAAACTCTCCGATGTGGGAACTGGACTTGCTTTGCGGCAGCTGATTAAGCTCTAACGATGCTTGTACTCCATTGAAAAAATTCAGACCCTGGTTTGCAGGCAACATGGCATTCTGCAGCTTTCCAAGAGCGTTATAGGAGTTTCTCAAGGTCTGGGAATGACATGACTGGATCATGCCAGAGGAAGCAATTCCACGTATGGTTAAGCCAGCAGTGGAGTTCAATCTACCGAACATACCACCTGGCTGATACGTAGATATTGAAGTGCTTGAAAACCTTCCTGGACTACTCAATGAGCGAAAATCCCCAAATCCATCCACTGCAGCCATGTGCATAAATGATGGATCTTTACCCCCTAATGCGGCAACCATGTTAGGTTGCTGACTAATTCTTTTCAAGTAGAGCCTGTATTTCTGCAAAACTAGAAAGAAAATAAGCTTCAGGAACGGCATTGTAACCATATTATATGAATTTTCAATGAAGTCCCAGATAAGGTGAAGTAAGATATCTAACCAAAATTTTCAACTATATGCCTCAGCCACATTGTAATCCGACCATAACATTAGAATTTTAATAACTAAAGAAACGAAGCTGATCTTATCAAAGTTCAAAACCACCCCTCTCTTCCACAAAGTAGCCTCATTGAGTGTAAAAGGAAGTTATCAAAGTTTCAAGCCCGTATATTATGTTTGCTACTTGCGCGATTTACAAAGAGGGCATTCTTCCATTAAAAAAAGTTTTATGGGTCCAAATCTGATTCAAGGAGTAAAAATGCAAAAAGAGATAACATGTGTAAACTTTTATCCAGTCAAGCTTTCCCTCACTACGTACTTTTTGATCATTTCCGAATATTCTTGTCTTGAAGATCTTGTTAACTATATAACACTACCAAAGATCTATTAACATACCCAATATTGATCCCTTTTTTTATTTATATTTACTACTCCTATCAATATATCAGTTTTAGAGCCAACATTGTACAAAAGTCTCTCGGAATATAAAGAACAAAAAGGAAAGATCTGTGACCTGCAGATGACTCGCTACATTTTCCCTTGATAGCCATTCAACATTCATCAGGTCAAGGATTTTCTTTGGAACAGCCTCTGCATATGATTTAAAAGAACAGACAAGAAAATCAAATAATGCGTCAAGAATAAGAATTCTCTTAAATAAATAAATAATGATTCTCCATTGTGAAAAACTTACTTTCGAATCCCAGTTGATTAACAGCTGCAACAAACTGCTTATGCAGATCTATAGACCAAACAACCCGAGGCTTCTTTTGGGATGTAGACTCCTCGTTCTCGTTCCCATCCTCTTCAGCTTCTTCATCGTCATCTTCATCCTGGTCCTTCCGTTTCCTACTAAATTTTCCACTCTGATCAGAATTACCAGTAGACATGCCCATATGTCCACCTTCTCCAGTTCCAACATGACCTTTCTCTTGATTGGGAGACTTGTTCTGGTCCTTGGGTTCGATTTTCTTTTTCCTGATTACATGTTGCCATATGTTTTTCAGCTCCTCGATACGAACAGGTTTTAACAAGTAGTCGCATGCTCCATGAGTGATCCCCTTCATTACAAGCTTGGTATCGCTGTACGCTGACAACACTGGAACCAAATTTCAAGTACAAAAAAACTACATTAAAAATCGAAAAACATAAAATTCTAATTGGATTCATCTCATTATGTAGTAGTAAAACTTAACGAATGCGGAGATCATTTAATTTCATAAAGTAATAAAGAGGTTTTCTGCTTACTTATGACTGGTAGGTCCATTTCAAGCCCCACAAGCTCAAGAAGCTTAAAACCATCAATGTCAGGCATGTTAACATCACTGATAACCAAATCATACTTGTTTCTGTTTTCCCTCAACATTTTCAACGCCATCGCGGCCTGATTGGTTATTGTGACTGCAAAAATCAATTAACACAGCATGTAAGAATATGCAAAATCTGAAGAAAATTTGTAAGAGTCAAAGTTCACATACCACTACCATTAAAGCAGATCGATTCATATGTACTACCTTAATAGCAAAAAGTCAAAAACACAAAAACATGACATGAACAGTACCCAACTGTATTCAACCGCCAATTAAATCCAAGAAATAGCAAAAATTAAACTAAATATAGAAATATAAATAAACAATCAACATCCTACTGACTATAATTTTTCTTATGTTTGAGACATTTACCTTATAAACAGAAGAATTTAATTCGAAATTGAAACTGTGTACACAGTGAAATAAGCACAAGAAAATTTACTAGACAAGATACTCAAAACAGAGTACCCCATCAACATAAATCAAGTTACACATAAAATGAAATAATTAAAAAAAACAAAAACAAAAACATTAACTAACAACAACAATTCAAAAAAATAAATAAATCATTTCTAATAAACAACGAAAAAAAATCCATATAACATGAAAATGAATAAACAGAACAAACCTTCATACTGGCATTTTCTGAGGAGATTCTCTAAGACTTTGAGGCAAATCGGGTCGTCATCAACAGCAAGAACACGCATACCAATCGGAAACCGGTCAATGGCACCATCTTCACCGGCCCTTTTGTCCTCCACAGCCATTTCAAATTGAAACAGCTTCAAAAACCCAGGTGAGAAGAGCAAACAAACAGAGATTACTTGAAAAAATAAAAAAAGAGAGTTTGATTTTTGACTGTTCAAAGCTGTTAAAAGGTGTGAGCTTTGAACACAAACACAAAACCCAGATGAAAAAACAATAGAGAGAGAGAGAGAGAGAGAGAGAGAGAGAGATGAAAACTAAACAAAAAACCCAGATAGCGAGAGAGTTAGTAAAAAAAGCTGCACAAATGGACAATGATGGTGATGGCCAGAACAGAGGTTTTTTTTTTTTTTTTTTTTCCTTCAATTCAACACCCAAAACAAAAAGTAAAAACCAGAAATCAAATAATTTTTTTTTTCATTGTAGTTTGTACACCAAAATCTCTCTCTCTTCTCTGTCTACTGTGTGTTTTGTCTTTAGCTTTTTCTTTCTTTCATTCACGACCCAAACAAAGCCTTTTGTTTATTATTTATTTATTTATAATATTTTCTCTATTGTTGTTTGTTTCTATTTTTGTTATTAATTTAATATTATTAGTGATGTTCACATATTATTACTGTCAATACACACTAAAATCTCAACCGTTGATCTCAAGTAATTGTTTGATGGTGGCCCCACCTAATGATGATCATAAGATTGTGTGATTTTGATGTGAAAATTGAAGGGTAATAAAGGGCATGGGAGTTCATTAGTCATTACTATTATTTATTATTTTTATTATTATTATTTTTTATTATTATTATTATTATTATTATTATTTATAAAATTTCAAAATTTAAAATTTAAATGAGGACGATTAAGGGATAAAGGGAAAGTATCCTAAATGGGTATTTATGGTATCATGGAAACAATTAGATAAATCAGGGTGGGCAATTCTAAAAAGATTTGGATAATTTAATTAGGTCTTAAATGGTAATTATATTTACAATTTTTTTTTTTTGTTTTTCATTTTTGTCAAGTAATTTAAAGCCTCCAGGCTCCAGCTAAAAACTCCATGGATTGATTTTTGGATTAAGCTCTTGATTGAGGTCTAAAATGTTAGTGAAAGACAAAAATGTCCTTCATGTTTCAAGTAATATGATTATTTTCTTGGCTTCAAATTTGTCCCCTATAAAAAATTAAATGGACACGATGTTTCAAAAATGGGTGTCAAGCATTAAAGGGTTTTCTATTTTTTGATGAAATTGTTTTGGTAAATCTATTAATAAAGAAATTAGTAGTAATTATGTTCGTAGAAAAAATAATAATTAAAAGCACTATTACTTAAATAAGGGTTATTATATGTGAATTTTTTTTTTTAACTGTTTGTCGGTGTTAGAGATTTGTCGGGATTTGATGAAGCAACTCATGTGATCAAGAGTAATGCCATAAAATTTTGTTTGGGGGACCCAATATAGTAAAATATAATATTTTAGGGACCAAAGTGATTTTCTTACAAAAATTTAATATGATATATATTATTTTTAAAATAAAATTATACTAATTATTTGGGGGGTTGGGATAATTGCCTTTGCGAGCCCATGTCAACTGTTACAAGTACAATTTGAAAAATAACTCCTGGTGATTATTTATTTATTTTAAAAACCTTGTAATGATTATTTTAATAATCTTTTTCTTTTTTGAAATATTAAATATAATCATCAATTTTATACTATAGAAAATTATGATACTAGACTCTGGAGCACGTTTTCAATCTTTGCAAGAGGGTTACATCAAAATATACTTATTTTTTGATGATGATATATTTTTTAATATGTTTCTTCTTACATGGTAATTTGTAGAAAAAAATAATAACAATAATTAAAATAAATATCTTAGAAGCATAAGGTTTTAAGGAACCTAAGTCAATTAAGTCATTTTATTTTTCTTCGGCACAAATTTTTATATTATTGTTATTTATAAAAAAAAAAAAAAAAGACCTTTCTACTTACACATGGTTCTTACTCCCAAAATTGGAGGCAATGTGAAATATTTTACTAATAAATTTAGGACCATACAAAATTGAGGTTGGTTAAGTGGTATACCGTCATACTAAAGACAAATCATAACAGGGTGGACTCAAGCCCACCCCGACCCATCATAACAAAAATTAAAATTAAGAAAAATATATAATAGTCCTTACAAATTGTTTAATTATCTTTTTAGATCAATTATATAAGCTATACCATGGATGTCCTTGTTAAATGCCTGCAGATTGCAACTTCCTTTCACTTATTTCTTTTTTTTTTTTTTTTTTCAATTTTTACTCACTCCCACCTCTTCAAATAAAAAATACTTTTTTTTATTTTTATTAACTACTCTTTCGTTCTCTAAATTTGGCTTAAAACTCTTATCTAAAAAAGTTTGATTTTCAAAGTAGTATATTTTTAGGGTTCGAAAATTTAATAGCACTCTTTAAAGAGTGACTTTTAAGACTATCACCAAATTAATAACTTAACTTAAAGTGTGGATCTGACAAAAATACATTTAAAACGCACTCACAAAAGTAAGTCTCATGCTTTTTTTTTCAGAGACTTAGGTGGTGTCCTGCAGCACGTTTTCAGCCTGTTTTTGTTTTATTTTCCAAAAACGATTTCGAATTCGCGTCCTGTAAACCGTTTTTCATTTTATTTTCGAAATACAAAAACAAAATGAAAAACAAAAGCAGTGTTAAAAGTGGAAAGTTTGAAAAACAAAAAAAAGTTGTTTTTGTTTTTGTTTTTGTTTTTTCATTTGAAATGGGTCCCATATCATTAATATATATTTTATTTTAATAAAAAAAAAATTTCTTTTTCTCTTGAACCAGACCCTATCAGCCCTTCATCTTCTCTCTCCTCCTTCATCTTCTTCTTCTTTCTCTTCTCTTCTTCTTCTTCTTCTTCTCTTCTTCTTCCTTCTTCTTCTTCTTCTTCTTCTTCTGC
>CATOZR010000145.1:0-24408 GCA_954870605.1 Acer campestre
AAAGCTATGGAATCATCACTTGACTCAACATTTTTTAATTCAAACAAAACAAAAACATTTGCTTTTCAACAAGTTACAAGTCTGGTGTAAGCCTGCCTAATATATATTTTTTTTCTTAAGAAACTGAATTATTAATATTTTTTTTTTAAAAGAAACTGAATTGTTAATAGAGATTATAGAGTTGTGCTATTGACCTTTGACACCTCACATATGGAGTAAAGAAAGTCCTATTGAAAATCCTTACTGATCTCCTTACACAATTACATCCTATGTTTACAGTCAAATGATGTTGGAGTTTTGTGAAGACTTTCAAGTTAACAAATGAAAAGCAAAAAGCAAAAAGCAAATTAACTCTTTTTTGTCTTTTGTGAAAATGAAATACAAAGATAATTACATTGTTGGGAACTTGGGATTGGTGAACAATGATAAGCAAAGTCAACAAAGGAAGCAAGAATGAGAAACTGAAATTGCTTCATGATGTGTCTTGCACAGCGGAGTGTAAGAGTGGTCCGCAATTGTGAGTAGCGTGTGTTACACTGCAAATTTCAAGAGGGTTTTGACGGCAGTGTTTGTCACAGAGGTATAATGGTGGCACCGGTTCGGTTCGGTTCAGTTCCGATTTCGATTCTAAACCGTCGGTTTCAGTTTTGGGTGTCAGTTTGGAGGTTTGGAAGGCACCTAAAACTGAAACCGAAACCGGAAAAACTGGTTTGTTACCGGTTTGAAACCGCCAGTTTGGCGGTTTCGGTTTCGGTTCCAGTTTTGGCCGGTTCCGGTTCCGTTTTTTTTTTTTAAAAAAAAAAACCCAATTAAATAATCAATATTTTAATTCTTCCCAATCATAATTCCAATTTCCAATGAACAAATTATTAAATAAAAATATATTTACAACCATTTTTTCTTTTCTTTTTTCAATTTTTTTTTTCAAATCCCAATCAATATTAATTCTTCCCAATCATAATTCCAAATTTCCAATGAACAAATTATTAAATAAAAATACATTTACAACCATTTTTTATTTGTTTCAATTTTTTTTCCTAAATCTCAATCAATATATTTACAAACATTTTTCATTGAAGTATTTAAGTAGTTCACAATGTTTAGTAAAAAATAAATTGACATTTATTAATAAATACAACTTTACAATTTCACAAAAAATAAAATAAAATTAGAAATTGGCCTTGAAGGCTTGAATTCAAATATACAATATTACAATGTAATAAAGTTAAAATTAAAAAAAAAAAAAAAAATCGGTCTTGCACTTAATTTTTTACCATAATTAAGCTGCCTACGTATCCTCCATCAATGTAGAGGAATCAAAGGTCACGTAGTTCTTTTACCTTTAATTAGTTGCTCGGTGTTGGAGGTTGGATGTTGGAACAGAATCTATTCACTGCCTTCCGTTCCCGTCGTTTGTTCATCTTCGAAGAAGTCGTTCGCTATCTCCGGTTGAAGTTCTTGTTGTCTATATTTGGCCTCTGTCCAATCATCAACACACGCCTGCATTTCAAGTGATTGTGGAGACATAGATGATCGTCTTGGGTCCAAAATATTTCCACCTGCACTAAATTCTTGTTCTACAGCAACTGTAGAAACCGGCGTTCCAAGAATTTGTTTGACAATAATTGCCAAAATTGGATAATCTTATTGATGACTCTTCCACCAAACCTGGAAACTAAATTCTTCATCTTTAAATTTATAAGTTTCTTGTAAATACCGGTCAACCTCAGATTCCGTTGAGGATGAAGAAGATGTTCATAATTTTTTAGTTCTTTCGGAAAACAGTCGATCCCCTAAACCCCTTAATGTAAATTTTTCAGAATTACTAGTACCACTAGATGTGGGTTGGGGTTGTGAAACTAGCACATTCAAAGACGGACCATATATTCTAAGATATTCATTGTATAATTCATAAAGCAATTCCTTAACAGAATCACAATACTGAAGAACATCAACTTCTAAATCTAAACATTTGTAATAACTAGCTAAATAAACCTGCAAATATTCAAATTTAAAGCATTGATCTAAACACGATGCAAGCAAGTAAATATTTGGAATCTGCCCATAATACTGTAACCATTTTCTTCTCATGGCATCAATACATGGACTCAATTGAAGATCAACATCACAATCATTGAATGCACCAACAATATTAACACATTGAATAAGAAATGAATGAGTAGTGGGATAGTAAACACCAGATAAAGCGACGGTAGCATCATTGAAAATACGTAACAATTCAAGAATTTTTATACATACATCCCAATGGTTCAATTGAAGAGAAATTGAAGGAACATTATAAGTAATAAAAGAAACTAATAATTCCTTATATTCAACACTTTCACAAAGCAACTTATAAGTTGAATTCCAACGAGTGCTAATATCTCAAGAAAATTTTTTGGGATGCATATTATTCATAGTGCAATATTTTAACCATTGTTTCTGAGTTTTGTTATGCCTCCAGATATAGTTAATACTATCTCTAATTGGTCTAATAAAAGTAGAAAGCTCTGCTAATCCAGCTTGAACACACAAATTTAAAACATGACATGCACAACGTTGATGAAATAATTTACCCCCAAAATAGGGATTGCACAATTTTTGTAACATAGGAATAGATGTAGTATTGCTTGCAGCATTATCAAAGCTAGTAGCAAAAATTTTGTTTAGGATATTATACTCTTGAAAAATGATTTTAAGAAGTTGAAAAATATTTTGAGCTGAATGTGAGTCATCAAAAACACGAAATGCAAGAATTCTTTTTTGCATGCCCTAGTTATTGTCCATATAATGACATGTGACACCCAAATATGAATGACTACCAAAATTTTCGCTCCATATGTCGGCACATACGGAAACGCGACCTTGAAATTCAGAAAAATATGTTTTCAAATTGTTTTTTTCTCTTCTGTAAATGCTATGTAGTGTACGTGTGAGAGTGGATCTAGGAACACGTTGCATTGTAGGATTTAATGCATTTTGACAATAATTAATAAAACCTACTTTCTCACCAAAACCAAAAGGTAAGTGTTCAGTTGCAACTATTAATGTTAATTGTTCTCTATTGTTTTTAGTCGTGTAATGAAATAATTGATTAGAAGGGGTTGCGTACCTAGAGATTTGGGATTGGTTACTCGCTACCGTGTATTCAGATGGGTGATTTTTTTTGATATGGGACCATAACGTGCCATATCCGAAGTTTCTTCCAACTTTATATTTTCTGCCACAGTGATTGCACTGGATTTGGAAACCATTATCTACCTTAGTTTTCTTCATATGCACTTTGAAGAGTTCGGACTTCATCGGCTTTTCTTCTTCACCTTCATCTGCAAAAAAAGCATCCGAAGAGGCTTTGGGGTTAGAATTAGATAGATTTTCAGGGGGGGTATTTTGAGCGGGGTCGAGTTCGTTGAACTCGGGAATTGTTAGAGGAGGATTAGGAGCAGAAGGGGGATCAGATTCAAATCGATCTTGAAGGAATTGGTGAAAATTCAAATCGTCGTAACTGACAGCTTCACCAATATCTTCCAACAAGTTTCTGATTGGAGCCTTTCCTTTGTCCACATTTCTTGAACTATCTCCCCCACTTACCATTGAAAAATATGAGTAAAAAATATAGAGTAAGCAAGTAAAAAATAATAATAAATATTTATTATAAAAAATAAATATAAATAATTAAATATAGAGTAAAAAAAAAAAGATGATTGAAAAAAATATATTTTTGAAAATATATATATATATATATGAGAGAGAAAAAATTATATTGTTGGAAATATATATATATATAGAAAAAATTATATTGTTGAAATAAATATTGTAAATCAATTTGATAATTGAAAAAATAGTAGATAGTAAAAAATATAAGAAATAATTTATATATGAATGAGAATTAAATAAAATTGTAGAGAGAATTGAGAATTTGAGAATTGAGATTGAGAGGAGTTGAGAGAAGTTGAGAGAGGGGTGATTATCCAAATAAGAGAAATAAAGGGGTGAAAAAAAAAATTTGGCCGTTGCCTAGTCAGAAATTCAGAACGGTCAATTTTTTTTTTACACGCTGCCACGTGGCAACGTGTGATTAGTGGATAATTTTATTTTTTTTAATACCGATCAGAACGGTCTGATTGGTTTTTTTTTTTTTTTTTAAATAAACCGGCAGTTAAAACCGTCGGTTTTTGGCCTAGAAACCGCCGATTTCTGACGGTATGGAGGACTCCCAAACCCAAACCGAAACCAAAACCGAAACCGAAACCGGAACCGGAACCGAAACCGGAACCGGAACCGGAACCGGAACCGGAACCGGAACCGAAACCGAAACCGAAACCATCGGTTTCCAACCGGCGGTTTTGGTTCTGGTTTTCGGTTCCGGTTTGGCCAATCTAGTTTCGGTTAAACCACGGACAAAACCGACGGTTTAACCGAACCGTGGTCACCTCTACAGAGGTGTACGCTTTGAGGAGCGTTGTGGCACCTAGAGCGGTCATGCACAAATCCACGTGCAATGAGATTTGCACAGAGAAGAAAGAGGAAAAAGTAATAGACTCCAAATAGGATTTAGCTAACCCTAGTGCTTCCATATAAATACCATCATTATGTAAATCCTATTGTGTGTGAGAAAATTTGCTAGAGATATAGAGAGCAAATTGTAGAGAGACTGAGAGATTGTAATCAACTCTGAAAGTAGTTGATTGAGTGCGGTGCGCTCCGTGGACGTAGGCAAATTGTTGAACCATGTAAAATCTTTGATGTCGTCTTTTTCTTCTTATTGCTTTCATATTATCTGTGTATGTTTAGATTTGTGTGTGCGATTTTTTCTTACAACACTTGGTATCAGAACCCTAGGTTGGGCCGAGTTATTTTTCACACAAATCTAGGTTTTCTTGAGGTCAATAATTTTGTCGCAGAGATGGGATCGGAGAAGGATTCTCACAAGATTAAGAAATTCGATGGGATGAATTTCAGTTTCTGGAAGATGCAGATGGAGGATTATTTGTACCAGAAGGACTTGCATTGGTCGTTAAAAGAGAAGTCTGAGGATATAACCGATATAGATTGGTCAAAGAAGCGGAAGCCGAAGAACATGGATGAAAAGGATCTTGAACTTTTGAGCAGGAAATCATTGGGAGCAATTCGTCTCAGTTTGACGAAGCAGGTCGTTTTTAACGTAAAGGATCAACTAACTGCCAGAGATCTAATAAAGAGTTTATCAAACCTATATGAATAGCCTTTTGCGGAAAGGAAGGTCCATCTTGTCAAAAAGCTATCAAATTTAAAGATAACAGAAGGTCAGAGTTTTAGAGAGTATCTAAACTAGTTCAATGAAGTGAAGGATGGGTTAACTTCTGTGTCTATGGGTTTCGATGAAGAATTCTTGACGGTGTTTATGCTCACCCAATTGCCAAAAAGTTGGAAGATGACATGTTAGTTAATTACCAATTCGTTTGGGAAAGAGAAATTGGATTTCTCACAAGTTGTGAACATGATCATGACTGAAGAGATTAGGTTGCGTGAAGAGGGATTTGGAGCGCCTACATCTTCAGCACTGAATATGGAATGTAGAGAAAGCAGAAACATAAATCGGAACACGAATCAACGGGAAGATCAAAGTCAAGTGGTAAGTCTAAATCTAGGTATCAAGTTAATTATTCGAGAAATCAGTAACGAAACAAGAAAGATGTAAAGTGCTAGAACTGTGATAAGAAATACCACTTCTTGTATGAGTGTATATCTGAGAAGAAAGATAAGGGCAATGGCAGTGCGAACTGTGTGTCGGAGGAGTCAGATGACTGTCTCATCTGTAGGGTTGCACATTTTACCCCGGATCCCCATTTCCCCGCTTCCCCATCCCCATTTGGAGGAGATTTTTTGGGGGAAAATGGGGAAATGGGGAGGGATGGGGATGGGGGGATATAGTGAAATGGGGATGGGGATGGGGGGAGGTACCCTCATCCCCATTTCCCCATTTCCCCCAAAATATTATAAAAATAATTATATATATTTATATATTTATATATATTTTGTAATGTATTTTCTTTGACATTATTTTGTAATGTGTGTATATATATATGACATTATTTTGTAATGTATTTTCTCTTACATTTGTAATGGAATGTTTTTTTTTTTTTTTAGTTTAATTTGTAATTTTCAGCTAAATGGGGAAATGGGGAAATATGGAAACGGGGAAACGGGGAAAAACGGGGATAATGGGGAAATGGGGATGGTGATGGGGGGACCTCCCCCCAAAACTCCCCCATCCCCATTTTCCCCAAATGGGGGGGGGGGGGGGGGGGAAGGGTTTGAGAAGTGGGGATGGGGATGGGGGGACCTATATCCATCCTCATTTCCCCAATGTGCATCCCTACTCATCTGCTCATTGGAAAGTAAGATGGAGTCCTAGGTTCTGGATTCAGGAGCGTCATTCCATGCCACACCTCACAGGGAGTTGTTTGAAAATTACGTCTCCGAAAATTTGGGTAAGGTGTATCTTGGTGACGATCTAGCATGTAACATTACCAGGAAGGGAAATGTGAAGATTCAGCTGAAATGGTCAGTTTGGAAGCTCAACAACGTGAGGCACATACCGGATTTGAGGAAGAATTTGATCTCCATTAGGCAACTAGCGTCAGAGGGTTACATGACGACTTTCACAAATGATAAGTGGAAGATTTCGAAGGGTATTATGATAATCGCCCGAGGAAATAAAAATGGGTCGCTTTAGACAACCACGGATGGTTGTGGTTCAATCGTTATGGCGGAAGATAAAGATGATCCGAACTTATGGTACCAGAGGTTTAGGCACATAAGTAGTTAGGAGCTGAAATGTATGCATTCGAAAGGTAAGTTGCCAGATTTGAAGAGTGTTGAGGTTGATTTCTATAAGAGTTACGTGTTAGGAAAATAGAAGCGAGTGAGCTTCAAGAAAACCGGAAAGGTACCGGTAAAAGAGAAGTTGGAACTAGTGCACACCGATGTTTGAGGTCCAGGTTCAGTCACATTCATTGACGACCACTCCAGAAAGGTATGGGTTTATTTTCTAAAATACAAGTCTGAAGTGTTTAATACTTTCAAGAGATGGAAAACTAGGGTTGAGAACGAGACAGAGTTAAAGATCAAAAGCTGCATTCAGACAATAGTGAAGAATATGAAGACATGAGTTCAAGAGATTTTGCTACCTGAGTGGGATAAAACTCAGTAGAATGATTCCTGGAACCCCACAGCAGAACGGATGAACAGGTCATTGACTGAGAGAGCCAGAAGCATGAGGTTAGAGCTAGAAGCATGAGGTTACATTCTGGGTTGCTAAAATAATTCTGGGCAGTAGCAGTCAATACAACAGCATATTTGATCAACAGAGGACCATCAAAGCCTTTGGGCCTCGCTATACCAGAGGAAATCTAGACTAGGAAAAAGGTAAAACTTTCTTATCTTAAAGTGTTTGGGTGTGTTTCTTTTGTACATATAGGTGATCATGCGATGAATTAGCTAGACCCTAAGTCAGTGAAGCGTACTTTGGTAGGCTATGGAGAAGATGAATTTGGTTATAAGTTGTGGGATGACCAAAACTGCAAGATGATCAGAAGTAGAGATGTTGTCTTCAACGAAAGGGTTATGTACAAAGATAGAAACACACAGGCGTCTGAGCCAGAAGAGCCAGAGTACTTTAGGTCGAATGATGTGCCAGATAACAAGATCGTGGAACCAATTAATCAAAATGATGATGAACAAGGTGTGCCGCTCCAAGATATAGATCATATCCCACATAGAGATGTTTCAGCGACACAGGCTCAGAGTGTAATGAGAAGATCAACTCGAACTCCTATAACAAATAGAAAGTACTTGCAATACATGATGTTGACTGATGCAGGGGAACCTGAGTACTATGATGAGGCATATCAGGGAAAAGATGCGAGCAAGTGGGAGCTTGCAATGAAGGATGAGATGAAGTTGTTGATTTCTAATCAAACTTGGGAGTTAGCCAAGTTGCCTGAAGGAAAGAAAGCCTTACAAAATAAGTGGGTGTTTCGGATCAAAGAGGAACATGATGGTTCCAAGAGATACAAGGCACGACTAGTGGTCAAAAGCTTCCTACAAATAGAAGGTATTGACTACTTTGAAATAGTTTCTCCTGTTGTTAAACTAACTACGATCCGGTTAGTATTAAGCATTGTCACAGCAAAATGGTTATATTTAGAGCAATTAAATGTGAAGACTGTCTTTCTTCATGGTGATTTGGAGGAAGAAATATACATGAAGCAATCGGAGGGGTTTACGAAAGAGGGCAATGAAGAGTTGGTGTGTAGGTTGACAAAGAGCTTGTATGGTTTAAAACAAGCTCCTTGACAGTGGTACAAGAAGTTTGATGGGGTTATGCAAGACAATGGATATTTCAGATGCAATGCTGACCACTACTGTTATTTCAAAAAGGTTGGTTTTATTATCTTACTACTTTATGTTGATGACATGTTAATAGCTGGTGTAGATTTAGAAGAGATTAACAATTTGAAGAAACAACTCTCAAGTGAGTTTGAGATGAAGGATTTAGGTGTAGCAAATCAGATTCTTGGAATGAGAATTAGCAGAGACGAACATGAAGGTACATTGAAGCTTTCTCAAGCAAAGTATATTCGGAAGGTATTGCAGAAATTCAGCATTGATGATGCGAAATTGGTGAGAACACTTTTGGCTAGTCATTTCATATTGTCCAAGGATCAGAGTCCGAAGACGGAAGAGGAGAAGGACTTCATGGCTAAAGTTCCCTATGCTTCAGCCATTGGAAGTCTAATGTATGCCATGACTTGTACAAACCAGATATTTCCCATGCAGTTGGAGTTGTGAGCCGTTACATGTCCAATCTAGGTAAGCCTCACTGAGAGGCCGTGAAGTGGATCCTAAGATATCTGCGAGGTACAACGGAGAGATGTCTAACCTTCAAAAGAGATGAACTCAAGTTGGAAGGTTATGTGGATTCAGATTTTGCTGGGGAGGTAGATCATAGAAGAAGTACCACAGGATATGTGTTCACAATGGCTAGTACCACGATTAGTTGAATGTCTCAGTTGCAGAAGATAGTGACAATCTCTACAACTGAAACTGAGTATGCAGTTGTGACAGAATCAAGCAAAGAGCTATTATGGTTACAAAGTTTGTTAACTGAGTTGGGATTCGATCAAGTGATGAATGTGTTGCACATTGATAGTCAAAGTGCAATACACTTGGCCAAGAATTCGGCGTTCCATTCTAGGACCAAGCATATAGATCTTTGTTGCCACTTCATTCGATCATTAATTGAAAAATGTGTGTTAAAGCTTGTGAAGATAGCAAGTAGCAAGAATTTGGTTGACATGTTAACCAAGCCAATCACTACTGAGAAACTAGAGATGTGCGCAGCTTCAGTGGGTCTTCAAGAGTGAAGACGTGGGGGATGAACACACCATTATTTATCCACTAAGTCATCGAGGAAGGATGGAGAACGTCTATTGAGTTTCAGTCTTCAAGTGAGAGAAAGTGAGAGATTGTTGGAGTTTTATGAAGACTTTCAAGTCAACAAATGAAAAGCAAAAAGCAAATTAATTCTTTTTTGTCTTTTGTGAAAATGAAATGCAAAAATAATTGCATTGATGGGATTGGTGAAGAATGATAAGCAAAGTCAACAAAGGAAGCAAGAATGAGAAATTGAAATTGCTTCACGATGTGTCTTTCACAGCGGAGTGTGAGAGCGGTCCGCAATTGTGAGTAGCGTTGTATGTTACGCTATGAATTTCGAGAGCGGCTTTGACAATGGTGTTTGTCACAAAGGTGTACGCTTTGATGAGCACTGTGAGAGCACTATGGCACCTAGAGCGGTCACGCACAAATCCGCGTGCAATGATATTTGCACAGTGAAGAAAGAGGAAAATGTAATAGACTCCAAATAGGATTTGGCCAACCCTAGTGCTCCCATATAAATAACACCATTATATAAACCCTAATGTGTGTGAGAAAAATTATTAAAGAGATAGAGAGCAAATTGTAGAGAGATTGAGGGATTGTAATTAACTCTGAAAGTAGTGGATTGAGTGCGATGCACTCAGTGAACGTAAGCAAATTGCTCAACCACGTAAAATCTTTAGTGTCGTCTTTTTCTTCTTATTGTTTTCATATTATCTGTGCATGTTTAGATTTGTGTGTGCAATTTTTTTTTTTTACAACAAATGACTCTCTCTTTCTTACTCTTCGAACTTTTTTTTACTCTATCTACTAATTATGCAAACTTTCTCTTAACATGCGGCATATTATTTTTCTCAAATGAAATACAAAAACTCATTTAGATTTTGTTATTGTCAATGGGATTCTTTTGCAAAATCAGTGACAAAAAAAATTCCATAAAAGAGAGGGTTCGACAAAGGATTAATTTCAAATTAAAATGTTAATTTTTCATCACAATAAGTCAGTGTTCTAGTAGGCGCTAGGAGCCAGTCATACAATGGACCGGCGACTAACACCTAGACCGTCTAGTTACCGACTAGTCGACGCCTAGGTGGTACAAACTTTTTTTTTTCTTTTTTTCTTTTTCTCTTCCTTTTGTATGTTATGTTCTTTTCTTTTTATATTTTTATATTTTATTTTTTTTTGGTTTTGGCGATGCACATCACAGACTCAGAGTGCCACACCACCCTACTATTAGTCTATCACTTAGTGGACACATCTTATCACAAAGATTTTGTGCTTTGTGGTTGACATTGCACAAATCTCACCATCTCAAATCTCAATCTAACTAAGTACAAATCTCACCATCATCTCACCATCTCAAATCTCGATCAAGTGTCCATATTTCAATAGTCCCTCTCTCTCCATCTCTCTCTTCTAACTCCATCTTCTTCCCTTATTTTTTTTCTCTACGACTCATCTTCACGACTTCACTTTCTTCTTTTTCTTAATCCTTTTCTTTTTCACCTTCTTCTTCTTCTTCTTCTTCTTCTTCTTTTTCTTCTTAATCTTCATCCTTTTCACCTTATTCTTCTTCTTCTATTTCACCTTATTCTTCTTCTTCTTAATTTTCTCTACTTGGTTTCTTTTTTTTTTCTTTGTCTTTTTGTTTCTTAATCTTCTTCTTCTTCATCGGATGACGGCAGCTTCAATTCGACGATGACGGCGGTTGCACTAGCAAGGTGGCGACGAGAGGCTCTATATTTGTGTCAAGTGGAATTTTTTTAAAAGAAAAACGCCTAGGCTGGCTGACCGACAATTAGGCGGTCGGCTAGTTAACACCCGTCGACTAGCTTTCCGGCTGCCAAGGAAGGCTGATTCGTGGCGATCGAAGTCGCCTAGAGCCTAATCAGCCAACTTGGTCAAGTTCTAGAACACTACCATAAGTCCATAACCAATTGCAAAGCACAACATCCCATTCACTGAGCATAAATACTTAGTTTATGGATGGCAATGGATTGGATCGGAGTCGGATCAACATTCCCGGATTCCTCATACCTGAAAATCGGTTGGGGCAAGGTGTCTCATACGGGCATACCCGACCCGAACTGACTCTTTTCAATTAACCAAAAACAAAAATGCTCTCAAATCATTAAATATGCAAATTTTACCATACAATTGAAATTTAGAATATGACGAACTTAAATTTTCACATTCAATTAAATTTAAATATACACTTAAATTTAAACACAATACTACTTAAAACTTGAACTTTAATGTACACTTCAAATTCATATATAAACTTAAATTTAATAGAATATAACATCTAGAATATATAGCATTTAAATTCAAACATAAAATACTATTATGCAAATAGATAAAAAGATTAGAATTTAGGTTTTCATTGTATATTTTAAAATATATTTATAAATATCGGGTCAACTAAAGGTTTGACCCAAACACAACCCGATTAGAAACCGAGTAAAAAACGTTTGACACGGTCCCAACCCCAACACTAGTTTTAAGTGCTTCAAACAGATCGAATCCTTACTGGTTTGAGACGAACTGCTGACTTGAGAGTCATTTGCTCAAGCTCTAAACTTATCTATCTACAAGCTGAGCTATGTCCCTGATATGTGCGGTATGAACTGGGAAAGTGGACTATTTGCTTAATTCTTTTCATGAAGAGTGAACTGACCGTGTTAAACAGGCAACAAAGCACAATCGGGTCTCGATTACCCAAATCATAGTCCCGCTCAGTCTATATTCCAATCTATATGGTTTACAAAAAAGGAAATAATTGGATAAGAATTTTTTTTATTTCCTTATAACTATTTAATTTAGGGTTTTGGAGCGTACGTGTGATTCAAACTCATAATCTCTTTAAGGTCAAATGTAAGAAACTCTATGTTTACTGCCAAGTAATTATAAATATGTAAACAAACAGGTCCGGCTCTAAGCCATGGTATGAGGGGACCGAGGGGTGCTCGCTCTGGGCCCATAAATAGATGGTACAATTTTTTTGTTATAATATGATTGGTAATTGATTGGTCAATTTATTTTTATTTTTTAAAAAAAGGCCCAAAATAAAAATGTAATATCAGTTTTTCTACTTTACTTACCTACACCAAATTTATGTCTTATGTGAAGGTTATGCCCAATTTATTTAGTTTTTTACGATAAGCCCAATATGAAAATGAAACTATTTTTTTTCTTTTTTTCTCTTAGGGGTTGTTTTTGTTTTTTGCATTTAAAATTTAATGGGTCTAAATATAAATTATTAAATTATTTTGTTTGTATTTTTAAGTAGTCAAACCACTTAAAGAATACTAAAAAACAACTTAAAATAAAAAATAAGAAATCCTGACTTTTAACTTAATTCTAAATCACTAAATTGCATTTAATATATTTTCTTCCAAGATTATCCTACCAAAGATAACATATTTTCAATTTTATCATAATTTTATATTATACAAATTTATTTCTTTTAGCCCATTACTTAAAAAAAAAAAAAAAAAAAAAAAATCATTTATCACATTATCACTTTCAACCATCGTTGAACCTTCAATTCAATTTTTTTTTTTTAAATCAAAATCATTTCTAAATCTTTATTTATCCTATTTGTTTTTTTTTTTTAAATAAAAATTATTTATCATATCTTATTCATGAATAATAAATTGTAATTATTACATAAAAATGGTTTAAGATTTGTTAAATTATTTTTTATTTAGTTGTTTGTATCATATAAAATGAAAATACATAATAATTAATAATAATAAGGGTTTAAATGTCAAATTACTTGTTTTTAAACCATTTTGTATTTAAAAACAATCAAGTTGACATTCAATTCAGAGATGATAAAAATAAAAAAACAAACATATCATTCAGATTCAGGTTTCAGTCACTATTTAGTTTTAGTAAAATGCAGAACTGTTCAATTTTCAGACAAAAAACAAACGACCCCTTAGTCTTAGGCATGTCTATTTTTTAATCTTAAGTTTGAATGAGTCTGATAAGAAATTCATTTAAATATTTTGTTTTTTTTTTTTTGTTTTTCAAGTATTCTAAAATCTTTAAAAGTAGAAAACTTAACTTAAATATGAGTAAAATTAAAATGTACACCTAATAAAAATCTGAGAATTTTTTAGGATTTAAGAAATTTGTTTTTACATTTCATTATTATTATTTTTTTTTAATGTTTCATCTTCAAAAAAGTTGGAAAAATAGTTTTGTACTTGAAAATTTTTCAAATGAAAATTAATTTTTTGCAAGTGCATTGCATTCTTTATATCATCTAAGTAAAAATCACTTCAAAATTCAATAAATTCCATTAAATTTCACCAAAAATGATATTATATATATTGAAAATAATTACAACTATAAACAAAGGGACCATTTTAGTTTTCGTTCGGGACCTCTAAAAAGTCAAAGCCGACCTTACACAACCATGCCACAAAGTTCACCGAGAGTTATCTTACAGAATTATATATATATATATGTATGTATTACTTCTAGGTAATAGAGAATCCCACACATGAATTTTTAGTTGTAAACATATAGAAGCAAGAGCAACAGATAAATATTTCTCTTTATAGAAACCTTGAACCTCGGCGGCATTCTCTGGGCCGGCCCTTGGGAAATCGCTTCAAATCTAAGCAATAGTTGTATATCATGTAGTATTTTTGCACCCATCTGAGCTTTCTACGGTCATTAGCATCAATCCCCTGAGTTTGCCAAGCATTACTGCTGGTCTTTGAATCACAAGAAGAAGAACCAGATGACCAAACACATGCATCGGCGTTGAAGTTTTTGTAGTAGGCTGTGAAAGGAGCCTCGGACCAATTGGTTTTCACAAGGCCCCCTCTTGTTGCCCATTGGTCTGCGTTCCACAGGCTCGAGTAAATCTTCATTGGCTGCTTTGTGGGGAACGGAATTCCACTGGATTCCTCATTGTTATATACTCTAATTGGGATGTTATCAACTAGAAAACTGAAAAGGGTATAAAACATGTCACAAAATTGCATAATTCGCTACATTTACAAAATTTAAAGGAAAAAATATAAATTTTCATTACTTATTTATTATTTAAAAAAAAATTGAGGGAACGGGGGTATGGCCCCCGTCAGCCACCATGGGACTACTCTATATCATTGGAGAATTGATACAAGCCGGTAAGTTCGTTGCTATACATAACTTAATTATATTAATAAAATATTGTTTTCATCCCTACAAGTCCATTGCTACGTACTTAAGGCGATGTTTTTTGAGATGAAAATATTTTCAATCGTTCCCAAAAACTATAGGGACGAATTTTAGCTTTTGGCCTGGGACAAATAATTTTTGTCCCTAATCAGCAATTTTATTATAATGAGTATATCAACCTTGAAAGAAAAGATGAAAAGATGAAACTGACTAAGAGAGTAAGGATTTGAGGAGAGTTATTATATATCTTACATGATGCGTTGAGGATTCCATAGAACAGAGTATGTGTGAAAATTGTTGGTTGGGTCGAACCACAAGTAAAATTGCTGCTCTCTGTCTCCTTTCCCTTGGGTGTACACATTAGTGTGGACAATATATGGTTCCCCACTTTTGTTCCCCAAGAACTCAAAATCAATCTCGTCATGATTTGGCTCTGCAGAAGATAACTACATGCAACACATTTTTATAATTATTTTTACCCAAATTAAAAATTTAGAATTGAGGGTACGTAAATATGTAGATTAACATATACATACATAATAAGCAGTGACGGTGCCAGCAGAGTCTCCGGCCACGAGTTTAAGCTCCATGTCAATTCTTCCGAATAGATACTCTCTCTTGGAGTGAAAACCCGAGCCAGAGGTTTTGTCAAGAGTGAGTGTAAGTAGCTTTCCTCCGTCGAGAATTTGAGCGCGGTGGTCACCCCATGTTAAGTCTGTGAGAATAAAGAAAGCAGTGAAAAAGTAAAAACTTCAGAAAATGATTTGGAAAGATGAGAATATGCTCAGCACCATTGATGAGCTCAAGAGAGTTTCTTCTTTCATTACTCTCTAATCTTTTTACAAAATATTTCTGAATGAATTGAATAATACACGCATATTGCTACTTATCAGAATCTAAAGAAATGTTGTAACAACTTTTCTAACTAACTCTAACAGATCAGACTAACTAATAAATCATGAGCTGACACATCAGCATTGCTAACTAACTTTCCACGTCAGCTCTAGCCTCCAGAGTCAACTAACTCTCTGCTGTGTTGACCTTTAATTTTCACCAAACTTGGTACAGTTGCATTCTCTGAGCATACTGCAAGACCAGTATAAAACAGAGGAATGCAGCTTTGTTGATTTGCTGACTCTGTGCTTATGTGTTTGGCGTGACCACAATAGCTGATATTAGCAGTTACTCTCACATCCCCCCTCAAGCTGAACTGAGGTGAATCAACAAGGTTCAGCTTGAAGCATAGAAACCGAAACTTCTCAGCTGGTAAGGCCTTGGTCAGTACATCAGCAACTTGAAATTCTGTGGGCACATAACGAGGCTCCACAATACCTGCACTCACCTTCTCTCGGATGAAGTGTGTATCTATGTCAATATGTTTAGTTCTGGTGTGGAACACAGGATTTTGGGCCAAGGAATTAGCACCTATGTTATCACACCAAATAACTGCAGATGGTGGAATTCGAATGTGAAGTTCTTTCAAGAGAGATTGCAGCCAAATGATTTCTGTAGTGATCTGAGCCATGGAGCGATACTCAGCTTCAGTGCTTGATCTGGCCACCACAGGCTGTTTTCGGGAGCTCCAAGAAATCAGATTACCTCCTAAGAAAACACAATTGCCACTTGTGGATCTCCTATCAACCAAACAGCTAGCCCAGTCTGCATCAGAGAAGGCTTCAAGAGACAGTGTTGAGGAAGGCTTGAAGTGCAAGCCTCTGTGAAGAGTGCCCTTCAGATAACGGAGGATCCTCTTACAAGCTTGCCAATGAGTTTGGGTTGGGGAAACCAAGAATTGGCTCAGCTTGTTCACGCTGAAAGAAATATCAGGGCGAGTGTAGCATAGATACTGTAAAGCACCAATAGTGCTCCTGTAAAGAGTGGGATCTTCAAAGGGAATACCATCCTTAGTAAGCTTAGAACCAGCACTCAGAGGTGTGTCACACGAATTCGAATCAAACATGTTTGCACGTTTGAGAAGATCAACAGTGTATTTAGCTTGTGTTAGATACAAACCAGTGGCATCCCTGTAAGCTTCAAAGCCCAGAAAGTAACCAACACTGCCAAGAGCTTTAAGAGCAAAAACACCATTCAGCTGAGCAATAGTCTGTTGAATGAGGTTGGAATTGTTCCCAGAGACCAGAATATCATCCACATAAACTAGAAGAAACAACATGTCATTGCCTACGTGTTTGATGAATAGAGAAGAGTCAGAAGTTGACACAGCAAAGCCCCACGACAGCAAGGCAGATTTCAGCTTGTTGAACCAAGACCTTGGAGCTTGCTTTAAGCCATACAAGGCTTTATTGAGCTTACAAACAAATGAAGGATTGGTTGAGTCTTCAAAACCCTCTGGTTGCTTCATGAAAACCAGCTCTTGAAGATCCCCATTTAGGAAAGCATTATTTATGTCTATTTGCTGAATATCCCAGTTGTGGAAGACTGCAAGTGCAAACAGAACACGAATTGTGCTAGGCTTCACCACAGGGCTGTATGTGTCAAAGAAGTCAAGGCCAGCAGTTTGATGGAACCCTTTAGCAACCAAACGAGCCTTATGTTTAAGTATGGAGCCATCCGGATTGAACTTAGTACGAAAAACCCACTTACTACCAATGACATTCATGTTATCCTGAGCTGGAACAAGTGTCCAAGTGTGATTTCTTTGCAAAGCACCGAATTCATCCTTCATTGCATGAAGCCATTTGGGATCAGACATTGCCACTTTAACATTCTTTGGTTCCAACTCAGTGAGAAAGCTTGAAGGCAAGCAACAGTCTGAAACAAAGGCTTTTGGCTTGTAAATACCACTTTTACTTCTGGTGGTCATAGGATGTATAGAAACCTGAGGAGCTGCAGGAACAGAATTAATAGGAACAGATGTTGTTGGAGAAGAATCATGTCCACCAGAGGTAGAATCTTCAGATGAGGAAAGACTCCTATGTTGAACTCCAGGAGCAACCTGCTCAGCTATTGCAGGAACTGATTGTGATGTGGTATGATTCAAGTAGTCTGGTCTATGACCAGAGAACATATTGAACAATTTTGAAACAGCAGGACTAGAACCAACACTCACAGAAGATTCGTTGTGTGGATGTGGACCAAATAGTAGTTTGTAGGGAAATTCCAACTCATTGAATACCACATTTCTTGACACAAAAATCCTTCCAGAAGGATGCAAACATCTATAGCCTTTGTGAGACAAACTATATCCAATGAAAATGCATTTGCTTGAGTGGAAATCCAGTTTATGTGTTGAGTAATTTCGCAAATATGGGAAGCAAGAACAGCCAAAAACTTTGAAGAAATTGTAGTTAGGCTTTCGGTGATATAGTTTTTCAAAAGGTGAGACAAAACCAAGAACAGATGAGGGCAGATTGTTTATGAGCAAAGTAGCTGTAGAGAAGGCTTCAAACCAGTATTTCATTGGCAATCCACCGTGAGCTAACAAGGTTAATCCCATCTCAACTATAGAGCGATGTTTCCTCTCCGGAACACCATTTTGTTGGTGAGTATACGGGCAAGAAAAACGAACCTGAATGCCCACTTTAGACAGCTGATTCACAAACGGAAGATATTCTCCTCCCATATCAGCTTGAAACACCTTAATTTTCCTGTCTAATTGCAGCTCAACCATTGCTCTAAACTTGACAAAGACACCAAAGGCTTCAGACTTTAGCTGTAAGGGATATGTCCAGGTGAATCTAGTGTATGCATCAATAAACACAATGTAGTACCTATAACCATCACCGGATAGAGTGGGAGCTGGTCCCCAAACATCACTGTAAATCAGCTCAAGAGGAGCTTTAGCAGTGATTTGAGTTCTCTGAAAAGGTAATCTATGCACTTTTCCAAGTTTACAAGAATCACAAAAATCAAGAGTATGTATATTGAAAGGAAAATGAAGTACATTCAACAC
Organism: Acer campestre; assembly: GCA_954870605.1. Classification (NCBI taxonomy): domain Eukaryota; kingdom Viridiplantae; phylum Streptophyta; class Magnoliopsida; order Sapindales; family Sapindaceae; genus Acer; species Acer campestre. The sequence goes on from CATOZR010000145.1 coordinate 18,521, forward strand.
CTTTTTAAGTACAAGAGGAGAGGGATGGCCTAGTTTAGCATGCCAAAGAAAAGAATTAGTTTTAGCAGCAACTAAAACATTGTAATTGGGTGCCATACCCTTGCTGTCCAATATCTGATCGACAGCCTTATTTTGAGTATATGTACAATTGTCTGTGTTAACACAAGAAGTTAAAGAAGCTGATTTGAGTAGATCAAGACCATGTGGAGAAGCCTCAACAAGCTTCAGCTCATATAATCCTCGATTAAGTGAACCTTGCAACAGAATCTTCTTGGTTTTCTTGTCCTTAATCAAGCAACCATTTGAATTAAACTCAGCAAAAGCATTGTTATCTCTAGTGAACCTAGAAATACTTAGTAAGTTCTTAGTAATGGAAGGAACATGCAACACATTTTTTAGATCTAAATGTGAATGTGGAATGCTGTGTGACTTAACTCTTGTGTCACCTATATGAGATATAGTAAGCTGACTTCCATTTCCAACAAAAAGTTTATCATTACCTCGATATTCTGACTTGATTGAAAGATTGTTGAGATTGGAGGTGACGTGATTGGTTGCTCCACTGTCCACATACCATGCCTGATCAGCCACTGTTTCTGGTGTTGCAAAGTAGGCTGAGTTTGGATATGAGTTTGAGCCAGCATTCACATTTTCAGAATTAGAGTTTATGCCAGGTGAGCTGCATTGATCATAACTGTTGAGCTGACTATTTTGTTGTGAGTAAAAGGCCTGATGACCTGGAGCAGATTGATTGTAAGAATGATTGTTTTGATTGCCTATCTGTTGGCTATGATTTTGTGAAGGACCACCTTGAAACTGCTGATCAAACCTCCTATAACATTGCCACGCACCATGTCCTGGTTTAGAGCATAATTGACAGTGAATTCGCTGATTACTTCTACCTCCAAATCGTCCACCATTTCCTCTATTGCGGCCTCGATATCCTCCTCTATTGAAGTTATTGAAGTTTCCTCTATTTCAACCTCCTTTGAAGTTAGAGTTATTGGACACAAAATTAGCAGAAGGACTTCCATTTCCAACACTCAGATTCGCACTCAGATTTGTTGGACCATTGAGTAACTCAATTCTTTGCTCATGCATCAGAAAAAGAAACTGTGCATCTTCAACTGTCATAGTGTTTCGTTGAGAAGAAACCAGAGTAACAACTGAGTCATATTCATGACCGACTCCATTCAAGAGACATATAATCACATCTCTGTCACTTACTTCTTCTCCAGCTGATGCTAAAGCATCACTAATGGCTTTGAGTTTAGCAACAAAATCGCTAATAGAATCTGTGCCTTTCTTTAAGGATTGCATTTGTTGTTTTAATTGCATGATTCTAGCTAAAGATCTCTGAGAAAAGGATCTTTCGATTCTAGACCAGATCTCAAAAGAAGTTTTGCATCCATTTACCTGAGCAAGAACACTTGGAGTTAAAGTTGAGAAGATCCAACTCATGAGAAGTTTGTCAGTCTTCTTCCAATTGACGAAGCTTGGATTCTCTTGCTGTACAACCTCTCCACCAGTTTGAACTGAAATGAGTTTCGGTGGAGGTTGTTTATCTCCATTGATCATACCTTCAAGATCGAGAGCTTCGATCGCTGTAAGAACTTGTGTCTTCCAATAGATGTAATTGCTATAATCGAGTTTGAGAGTGAGATTCAAACTCAAGGTTTTGGCAAGTGAAGAAAAATCCATGGTTCTGGTGTTTGTAGAGGAGTTATCGTGAAGCTGACTTGCAGAGGAATTGGAAGATTGATTTTCAGGTGCCATTGACGTTTGTCTTGTGCTCTGATACCATGTGAGAATAAAGAAAGCAGTGAAAAAGTAAAAACTTCAGAAAATGATTTGGAAAGATGAGAATATGCTCAGCACCATTGATGAGCTCAAGAGAGTTTCTTCTTTCATTACTCTCTAATCTTTTTACAAAATATTTCTGAATGAATTGAATAATACACGCATATTGCTACTTATCAGAATCTAAAGAAATGTTGTAACAACTTTTCTAACTAACTCTAACAGATCAGACTAACTAATAAATCATGAGCTGACACATCAGCATTGCTAACTAACTTTCCACGTCAGCTCTAGCCTCCAGAGTCAACTAACTCTCTGCTGTGTTGACCTTTAATTTTCACCAAACTTGGTACAGTTGCATTCTCTGAGCATACTGCAAGACCAGTATAAAACAGAGGAATGCAGCTTTGTTGATTTGCTGACTCTGTGCTTATGTGTTTGGCGTGACCACAATAGCTGATATTAGCAGTTACTCTCACAAAGTCTACCTCTCGATGGAAATCACCAGCAGAAACTGCCATAATAAAAAACCCCACAGAGAAAAAAAGCAAAAGTGTTGTTTGAACGTATACGTGAGAAGTGTAAGTCGTCATCTTGAGAGAAGCTCTAGTCTCAACACTAGCAGACACACACTAGTACGCACGCACGCATATATATAAATTTCAGAAAAACAAAATGAGTGATGTAAGAAATGTGAACATGCAAATAGCACTTACAAAGGGAATATAGCTGGAAATGTGATGCTTCTAGCTAATATCCTTTGTTTGCAAGCTGTGTAGGTGAGTGAGGAGCAACGTTGGGGCGGGTTTTGCAGGGAAAGTTTTACTAACTTCTGATATATACAGAAACAGTCTTTCTATTATCGGTTCGAACTGATATCAAACGAAGAATGTGGATCACAGATTATGGAAAAGTTTTGATAAGTGCATATATTTTGAGTCAAAGTATGTAAATCTAGTGATCCACATTCTTTATCTTGATATATTTATTATCAATTTGAACTAATAATAGAAAATTTGTATACATCAATATCACATGCTTTATATCACGGCAATTAAGGGCACCTTTAGCTTCGCACTTATTGTGTGTACATCAGCAAATGTGCCTGCGCCATAACAGCCTGTTTGGTTTAGTCAAACAAAATAAATAAATGGCACTTTCTCAAAGATGAACTCAAGATGATCTAGGTAATATGTTACTATATATAATAGTAACAATTTCATGACCTCTTTGATAACAATGTCCAATGTGGCTGGAAGATAAATGACGTATATTCAGTTTGGTTTGGAATCGCCATCACCCTAAACGATATATTAAAAAAAAAAAAAAAAATGTGTATAACGACCCAATGTCCTATGTGGCTCATTACAAAGAGCGTTTTCATATTGACATTGTAAGTGGTAAAATAAATAAATAATAATAAAAAAAAAATCTACTGAATCAATTATGCTTTGTGTGGGGTGGTTAGGTGGTAGTTAAGATCCTCTCCTTATCTTATCTTTTCCTAGTTATTTTTCAAGTGTAAATGAAACATCCACCGAAAAGCTAAGGTAAAAAAAGGATATGCGAGGATCTTGATCCGACAGTACTAACCATCGAGGTTAGTACTAATTAATGATGATCCTTTGTGTGGGACAGTCAGTATTAACCTTCCAATTAGTTTTTGCCATATCTCATTATTTAGTGGAATCATTTTTAAAAACCGGATTGCAAGAAGAGGGTGTCCAATGAATTATATATCCATGACTAATTTCATATTTATAAGTCAATATGAGATCGTAACATTCTATTATGCTTCCACATATAGTCCATCATTTCCAGTTGGGTGACTTTATAGATCCCACGTTCTTGGATAGCAACCCTCCCCAAATCGCCCCATCCATGACGAACCCACCACTAGGCGTGTTGTAGACTTTGGTACCAATTGATACAAAACTCTTAGATAAAACACATCCTTAAAAAAATAACTTGTAAGGAGAGAGTGTTGAATAAGTTACATAACTATTATTGATACCATATTAATTAACGTGTGATCATAACAACACGCTTATGTGGTGAGGTTGTCCCACGTAAGATTCGTAATATTTTTCCACATAATGGAGGTGCATTGCACCTCTATTATATTGAATTTGCATTAAATCATGGTACATTCTCAAAGATGAGCTGGATCTTGGAAAAGCAACTTTTATATTGAATTGTCAAAAGATATAAAGAATTCCTTCAAAAAAAAAAAAAAAAAAGTCAAAAGATATAAAGAATGAATGGGATATACGAGAAAACACGCGAGTCCCTATTCTTTATTTATTAAGAGGATTTACTTGGTTTTGGAGACTACCAATCTACTTGTCAAAAAAAAAAAAAAAGGAGACTACCAATCTTCAATTCTTCATTATCCTAATGAGTTTGCCCGTTTTGACATTTAGCATCCAGTTAGACCATCTCCAATGCATATGTCAATGCTAATGTCAAATTTAGCACAAAAAAGTGTCAAATGTTATATTTGGCACATCAATTTAGCATTGTGCTCCAATGCATAATCCTATTTAAAATGCTATTTTTATTATTTTATTAATTAAAATTATAAAAGTAAACACTTATAATAAATGCATTCATTATTTCTTTTAATGTTTCAATGCAAAATTTCATTAATGCATTCATTATTTCATTTAAAAATATATATATAATGGTATTTTTGTAATTAAAAAAAGAGCATTTATTACTGTGCCAAATTTGGCACTGCATTGAAAGAGGATTTTTACACCCTATGCTAAATTTTAGCATTGACACAATTATTTGACATAATATTAGAGATGCTCTTAGTAACAGTACTTTTGTAATTACATTTAAAAGTGATAGACACGTGTGAGAGCATAGGAGTGAGTAATCGCAATTGTAGTTGATATTTTTTAAAGAAAAGAGAAGCTAATCTTGCTAGTTCTGGGAGTAAAGTGGGATTGTGGCCTTTGTGGGAATTAAGTTAATTTTTTTATTGTAATTTTTGTTTTCCTTTTGAGTTGTCCTCTACTTCACAAGAAGCAAATACCAACGTGGTCTAATCTTAGAAGAAGGTGTCTAACTGTACAATAAATTCACATATACACTGTACATACGCGATCCATATATGGATCTATGTAATCTTACAATACGCTCCACATATGTTTATAAATGTGTACATGTAACTCGAACCCAACCCCTACCATTAATGTGTGTGAAGACATATACACTATCATTTGCACTACCATATACAAAATAATATTGTAAAACTAGATATTGCTATTTTTTTTTTTAATCAACTAGATATTGATTGAATAGTACTTCTATTAATATTGAAATATTAAGAATTTAAATAGCGACAATATTAAAGTAGATCATATTAATTAAGATGATAATATATTTTGCGTGTTGGACATTATGAATTTTGAGTGATGTATTTATTATTATTTTATTTATATATATATTTTTTGAAAAATTACTGTATAAAACCCAGCCAAAAAGCAGAGGAAAAAAGGGGGGCCACAGCCCGGCCACAAGCAACCAAAACAAAACGAAAAACAGAAACAGAGGAAACAGCAACAGCGCCCAGAAAAACACAACAGGGGAGAACAGCCCCTAAAAAAGAAGAAGAAGGAAACAGAAAAAACAACTCAATAAACTGTTGCGACGTCCTCTGTACCCGAAACCCCCCAAACAATAACGTCCCCCTCACCCTTGGAACCTTTTTTCGCCAGAGAATCAGCTAAAGAGTTTGTATGACGGTGGTTGAAAACTACAGAAGCTTGCACCCAAACTGACAGGAAATTACGAATCTCGTAAATTAAATTTGAAAACCTGCTGCTCCCTTCTTCTTTACCCCCAATCCACTCAACAGCCGTCTTTGAATCACTGCTGATAATGATCCTATTGCCAGCTAAATCTGCTCTAGAGGAACACAATTCACAAGCTTTCGCGATTGCCAAAATCTCTGCTGTAATGACATCTTGACAGCCGATATGTAAAAAGAACAAACACAGCACTTTTCCTTCGTTATTCCGAAGAGCCCCTCCAATTCCAGCTGGACCCATAGTTTTTAAACCACCAGGCTGCTCTAA
>CATOZR010000146.1:0-30589 GCA_954870605.1 Acer campestre
CGAAGGCAAACGGGGGCCCATATGGGCCCTGGCCCCTGGCTCCTAGCCAATGAAAAATCAACCAAATTTACGTTACATGCATATTATGATAATGTTGTATGAATATGAGTAATTGCAACTTGGCCCCTCTATTTATAAATAATATAAGTGTTTTTACATATATGTTTTTCCAAGACAAAATCAATCCCTTTTAGTAATTTAATTTATTATGATTTCATACATAATTTCATAATCTAGTCTATATATGGGTTCAACTACTACACAATTAGTGTAACATGGTTAATTTGCAACCATTGAATTTTAATCCAAAGGTCTACAAAAATCAAAGATTTGAAAAGTTATAATAAATTAAAACTAAAAGAAAATAACTTCTTTTCGTAATTACCCCATAATTATACATGAACGATATAGTATAGCTAAATCTGTCTATATATATATATATATTTATTTTTATTAGGTACTCACTAGAACAATTAAATGCATTAATGGTACAATGATATTTTAAATATTCTACATGAGTTATATTATTATTAATTAAGAACTATTGAAAGAGATATTTCATCTACGTAACAAGACGAAAGATCATTTTTTTTCACACTTTGATTATATATATTGAAATGGAAATCGTAAAGAAATTTAAATAAATTTGATTATAGATGATTTTTGAGATATAAAATATAGTCAACTTCTATCTTGATTCTCAAATTTAGTGTCATTATTATTATTATTATTATTTTACATCATTATACATATTAAAGACTAAACAACATTACATTTTGGTATATTAATATTTTTTTTACGTTACCTTTAATATTAGTTTCTGTCCACCACTCCCTAAAGTAAAAATTCTGACTCCGCCCCCGGTTGCACGTGATATATAAACATAAAATAAAATAATAATTATTAAAATTCCTTCATTTAAAATAAAACAATAACTACTAAAATTCCTTCATTTATATTTATGAGATGGCAAGATATAATTGGTTGTACGAGACCTTGTTTTTACCTTCTTTTTTTATTTTTATTTTTTTAATATAATTGAAACACCAACTTACATAGAGAGAAAAAATAATCGAATCTTAACCAAGTATTTTATTTTATTTTATTTTTTTTAATGTTTAAATGTCACTGGATTATGAAAACATTCTCTTCACTAAACTTCTTGCGCCGTTGTTTAAAACATAAATAAATAAATAAAACTTCTTGCACCGTGGTGGCGTGGTTTGCTTCACTGGAAAGCAGTGTACAGAAAAAGAATAGAAAAAACTGAAATGACAAAAACCCTCCTTGACAAGCATTGGGCTTTGAAGATACCAAAGACTTTAGCACAAGTCAACTCCATCGCAGAAAATTGAAATGAATACAACCTAAACACGCTTTCATTGGAACTAGAGAGAACCAGAAACCAGAAATTATCAATCGCTAGGGTTCGTCTGTGTACTGGAAGTTAATGCTAAACATGGAAGCAGTGGCAGTGATAGCTTGTGTATTCTTGACATTGTTTTATGTTGCGATTCTCTATGCTCCCACTCTCATCCTACGCCTTCCACCTCCTTCCTCTCTCAAGAATTTCCTGATCCGACGGTTCGTTTGCGCCGCCATTTCTTCTGTCGTCTCACTCCTCTTCTCTGCTCTCATACTCCCTGTAAGCTCCACTGGAATTTCTGCGCATATTTGATATTTTTAGCTTGCGTTTCGTTTAATTGGTATGTTTTGGGATCATTTGTGAAATTTTGACTTCACTTTCAATTGCTCCATATAAGACATTATTTTGAATCCTTCTACTGTAAACTATAAATTATTGTTGCTTAATTGGTCCAAAATTGACTTAAATTGAGTATTTATCTAATGTACAGTAACTATGCAGGATTGATTCAAATTCATTAGATCACAAACCAATAGCTTAAATAAGTGAAATTAAAAAAATAAAAATAAATAAGATCTAAAAATACTTAGAAATAGATAACGACTCCGGTATCCTTAAAATTCGTGTATACTAGCTAAAGCCTTTTATTTGGCTAATAGTCCGGACTTGTAGATTGCATCAGTTTTCCAATGCTATTATGCATCGCGGACTAGTATTTACTTTTTGTTTCTGATTCTTAGGTAGATTTTCTAATTTGACATGAATCATTACTAGTATAGTAGTATGCTAAATTCTAGTAAGTGTTGTTTTGTTTTCTTATTTATTGGCTATATGTTATGATCTAACATCCCTGTTAATGTTATTTACTCATGCTAGATTAGAAGTGAGGAGGCATCATCTCTAGTTGGTGTTTATGGCATTCGATCAGACCATATGGTGAGTATTATGATTTTGATTGACCAAATGAAACCCTTATTTTTAATATTGTAATACGGGTGCTAGGAAGAAGGTGTTTGTTTACACACGGTAGTTATTTCTTTATATTTCTTGTATGGTATGCAGATTGGCAAACGGTGACTGATTGCTAAATTTGCATTGCTGAAATGCAATTTTATGTATGAAACAGTGGCAAGCTGTGGTCTTTCCTCTTTCTCTGACTTCTCTAATGTATGCTGGAAGTTTGGTCCTGAGGTCTATGTTATTGTTAAAGTCATGGAAGAAGAATATGAATGATGGTGGAGGAGTTTCATCTGACTGTATCAAAAGTGCACTGCAGACATTCCTTGATTACATGATATCTATGGCTTCCAATGTTATGGCTTGGCGTAACTATGTCGTGGTTAGTATATTTACCATTTTTGGTTCTTGATCTTCTGGTTGATTGTAGATGTTTCTAAATTTGTTTCCTGAATTTGTATTATGGATTATTTTATAGAATTGGTAATTACTTCTGTTGCTGGTTCACCGATTAAAAATTTGTTTATTAATATGAAAAACAGTGAGATTGTCTTTGATTGCACATTTCTTTAAATTGATTTGATGATGGAGGAATTATTAATTTATCATCTCCACTCATCCTTGTTTCCTGAAGTTGTATTACTCTGATTATTTATAGTGTTGGTAACTACTTCTACTGCTGTTGCACAGATTAAAAATTTGTTTATTGATAGTGAGATCATCTTTGTTTGTATATTTGTTGAAATTGATTTCATGATGGAGGAATTATTGATTTATCAGTTCCATTCATCCTTGGTTATCTGTTAATCAATTGAAGGATAAAATCTAAATAAACTCTATCACTTCAGACCTGACAGTACTTTAATGGACAGGCACCATTAACTGAAGAGTTGGTGTTTAGAGCATGTATGATACCTTTACTTCTCTGTGGAGGATTCAAGATACATACTGTCATTTTTCTCTGCCCTGTTTTCTTCAGCTTGGGTAAGTCATCAGTTTCCTTGGAGACCAAAAATCTAGTTTGATCTGTGGATAATCTTTAATGACATTCACTTTCCCTTTTTTCTTCCTATAACAAGTTTCCCTTCACACAGTTTAAATTAAGAGTTGATTATTATTGTTAAGGATAAGTTACTATAACAATCAAACTGGATAATTATTAATTGGTTTATAATGATAATGATTTTCGTCTCATTACTTGAATTTAAGAAATGATGACTGCTATGACAAGATTTGCATTTTGTTCACTTACTATTTTGTCAATGTTATTGTTGTGCAATTTAAAATCCTGCTTAAATTTTTCCGCCCATAAACTATTTGTTTTACTGTGAAGCCAATGATTTTTTTTTTTTTTTTTTTTTTTTTTTTTTTTTTTTTTTTTTTTTTTTTGTTTCTCTTATTTGCTTTGAGATTCCAGTCTTTAATATTTTTGATTTTTGTGAATTCCATAATTCCAATATTTCTTTGTTAAGGCTTATGTCACGTTCTCCATTCACCAAATTACATGTTAAGGTGAATTTTTCTAGTACCAGTCTCAATGTGTGTGACCCCGTTTGTGCAGCTCATTTGAATCATTTAATGGAGATGTATAGCCATCAAAACTATAGCTTTCTGAAAGCATCCATGGCTGTAGGTATGTGCTAAAATTTTACTCTTTAGCCTTGATAAATGCAGTTTTAGTAATTTTACAATTTGATAGTGAAATAGGTTGTCTGATTTTCTTCATTTAGTACTTCTGTTGTTGACTGTGAATTTTGTGAGGATAAGACAGATCTCTGACATTTTCCATGTATTGATCACTGATTGTTTAATGGATCATATTATGTCAGGTCTTCAGCTTGGTTACACGGTAGTGTTTGGTTGGTATGCTTCTTTTCTCTTTGTTCGAACAGGTGAGTGAATACTTGTTAATAAATATTTTGACTGTTTATTGATGGCATTTTGTTCATAAATTCCTGACTTTTAAAAATGCCCTGGATAGATTATTCTGGTGTCAGTTGAAACTGTGGTGTAGTTAGCAATGGTGACTGTGTTTGTCTAATCTGTATATTATGTTGTAACTGCATCAAAAGTTTACTGGGAGTTGCTCATTATGCAAGAGATCATTGATTTGTGCATTTGCAGGTTTATAATTTCACTAATGCTAGACAACCAAAAACATTTAGCCCCAAAACCAACCCAAATGATGTGGCAAGTGGTTTTTTCATTAACCACATCATCTCATGATTTGTGTGGTAAGGACAACTCACTTGCCACATCATTTGGGTTGAATTTTGGGTTAATTATTTGGGTTGTTAAGTATTACTCTTATAATTTAGATCTGAAGTGCTCAGGTGCAATGAATATTTATGAATTATGGTGCAAAGATTTCATTCATAAGATCATAATTACTAGGATCCTCAATAAATTGTTCTAACATTTTAAGATGCGATTGGAAGTGGCAACTTGGATATCTCCGGAAGCAAATGCTAGGAGAAATGGCCTCTGATAGTGTTAGCAAGAGTTTTATTTTTTGTTTTTAAAAAGATTACATGAATATTAGTAAATAGTCATTTTGTCTTTACAAAAGACATATGTCTTTGAATGATGACTTCTTAAGATGGGTGGTGGTACCTGGCCCTTGTGAGGTACTTCATTCGTCTTCAGTGATCAGAATTCATCTTGATCTGGACATGATGACTCTGTAAACTCAAATCTGGTGTTATACAGTGGTCAGTGCCTGCTTATTTGTCTTTCCTTTCTTTTTAAATGATTGTTGTGTTCTCTTAACATTTTCTTTGTGTTTCCGTTGTTAACAGATTAGTTTATTCTTTATTATGGGCTTGCTTAGTTTGCGGTTGTCTTTCAGTGACATATGTACATTTACTCTCTGCAGGGAATCTTGTTTCACCATTAGTTGCTCATATATTTTGCAATTTTATGGGACTGCCTGTGATGTTCGATCGAAAGAGAGGTATGAGTAAAGTTACAATCAGTCATAGCTGTATGAGTTATCAATGATTCTGGACTTTCTGAGTATTGCATACACTCGGTCCCTAAACAATATGATTTTGACAATACTGCCTCCACTACAGATGTGGCTATTTCAACTTCTAAAAGATGGGGAAGAGATACTCTGTTGATTTTATTAGTTGTTGCCCCTGGTCTGACGTTTTATCTTAAAATGTATTGAGTTTACCATACCAGCAAAGCATAAAACATCCCATCTCCACGTATAGAGTTTTTAAACATCCGAGATATTCTTTATTTATATCACATAATTTTAATTAATTTCAAACTTCTTCTTCCGAACTAATAAGAGTCTTAAATTGTTTGACAAATATCATGTTTGTTTTGTGCTCAGTAATGATGTGAATTAGTAGTCGGATTGTAATGTGGTTTTCTAGAACATGCAATGGCAATTGGTTTCTCTTATGATTTGCGTGTCTGGACTTTAGAAGTGTGTTATAAAACTAACGCTTGTTGTCGTTACTATTTCAGGGTTAGTGAGTTTAGCATTTGTAGGTGGAATGGCGGCTTTCGCGTGGCTTCTATTTCCAATTACACGTCCTGATTTATACAACAACAAAACAAACGATTGCAGATGCTGGCATGGATATTGTTCATGGAATTAAACTTGAAGAAATGGACCTATATTTATATTGTACCAATTGACTGGGATAGGAAATGAAAAGGAATCAATACGTTGTGTTATATATTTGTTAATTCATCCACCATTCTTCAATCCATACATGCATACATGATACATTATACATGCATGATGCATACATACGTCAGTGTTGACGGTGTTTGTACAAGCCATACAGATACACCTTCATTATGATTCTGAAGTCATAAATTGTCCATTCAGCATTACAGTTATGTGTTTGTACAAGCCATACATTGACTGTTATAAATTTGTTATGTCATCCATCATCCGTACATGAACATACCATGCATTTGTTTTGTTGGTGTCTTCAACAAGATACATACATACATACATACGCCTTATATTTGTAAAGTCATACACTAACTACTCAAAATGGAGGGCAACATCGAACACTGATATATATATATATATAGATAGAGAGAGAGAGAGAGAGTATTAAAATTTTGAATCTTCACATTTACCAGAAATTTATTGTTTATGCTTTCTGGTTAGAGTAATAAGTCTTATTATTCTTCCACACAAGGAATAATCAGTCATGGACTTATTCTTTCCAAATTTGTGCTTGGAATTGGGAAGTGTATTAATAAAATAAAATAAAAAAGACTCAAAATAAATAAATAAAAAGAAAATACAAATTATTTAGTTTCAATAAATAAAATTTCGATTTTGTACCTCTATATCCTTCAAATTCCACCCTAGTGTTAACATAAAATAACTTAATTCAACGAAATAAACCTATTCTAATAGTATTATCAATAAATAAAATAAGATGGAGTAACTGTCAACAAGGTCGTTGTAGTATAGTGGTAAGTATTCCCGCCTGTCACGCGGGTGACCCGGGTTCGATCCCCGGCAGCGGCGATGAATTTTTGGTTTTAGCTTCTTTTCGTTAAATTCCTTTTTTTTTTTTTTTTTTTTTTTTTTGGTTAAATCTAATCTCAAATCGATTACGAAATATTTCTGAAGGGGTCTCCACTCTCCAGAGTCCAGTTCTTGAGGTGACTAATGACTTGTTACTTTAATTTAATATATACATTTTTTATACGTTTACTGTATCTTTTATTTGATAACTTGATCCAACTTAGCATCCATCAGTTTTCAATTTTTATACGTTTACTGTAACGTGATACGAGTGGTGTATTGTAGAAACATGGAGAGACCTGCCCTGACTCCTGGGTTTGTTTAATTTGTTGTTGCTGTTTAGATGAGCTGACCATTTTATTGGCGCGTCTTGGGAAGGAGATTTGAGTAATGATAACTCGGTCCCCCTTTAAGCTTCCATTTTGACTTAATGAGTTGGCGTCTATTGAGTGGATTCGGTGTGCAAACAGAGATAGAGATCAATAGGGTTTAGGGTTCTCTAATTTCTTAGGTACATTTGAGTTTGATAAGACATTTTTTTTTTTTTTCTGATAAGAGTTTTTGTTTAATGGGTCAACCCTTGGGTTTATGACATGAAGCAATGTCATGTCCATGAGTTGATTTTGTGGGTTACTTTTTTCAAACTTAATGAACTCTCAATTGACTTTCTCATTTGAATCTCTTTCATGACGTTACACCTTTGATTAGATCCTCCCATCACTCACAGAATCTCATTCAAAACCCCATTTTCTCTCATCTTAGGTAATCTCCGATACAGTGCGATAGCTATATTTGTATTTTGTTTGGGTCTCAACTCTCAAACAGTATCGATAGGATACTTATATGTACTTTTACTCCCGTAGAGCTGAGATTGAAATCTAAAAGTAATATTTTTATAACAAATTTAATTATGTTTAATTTTTAATAGGTGATCAATAAGTTGTAATTTATAAACTTTAATATTGAAAAACATAGTACCCGTGTAAATTTTTTAGTAAGGTCTTAAAACTGGTGTTAATATTTAATATTTTTAAAATTATTATCAATTTTGATAATGTTACAAAATTTAATTTTTAAATAACAGATGCATACCCCCTCTTAGTAGATAAGAGAGATAGTAGTGTACATATCTCTTCCACACTTGGTGGTTAGTGGTTCGAGTCTTACCATACATGTATGATGAGAGAGATAATAGTTATCAAGACCGTACATGTATTGTCTGATCTTGATAGTCCGGGTTCAATTCATCTCTCTCTCCTCATTATTGTTTGGGTCCCACCAAAAACTATTAACTTAATGGGTCTCACTATTTGACTCACTCTCACATTTACTAAATATGACTCAACCAAATAACTCTCAACATATTATAACTCTCCATTATGGATGATTATCGTGGGTCAGGGATCTGATGGAACCCGACGAAATTTGGCTTTGTGACAACTCTCACTATCCCCACATTAAGCAGTTTAATGGGCAAAATTGAGATTATATTTACAATACCATAATTTGAATTATGATAATGAAACTTCATTTTAAATTTTCCAACCATCGAGGCAATGAACCCTTGGTCCATTTAGTGTTTTCTTTGATATGCTTAATTTGTTAAATACTTCAATAGAGGGCCTTAATATGGTGAAATATCTCTTTCATCTTTACTTCCATTTTGATGAAATATACAATTCTCAGGCTTTAATATGGTACCCCCATTGTGAACCAACCAATATAGGTAATGTTACGACAAATATTCGATCACTTGACTTACCAAGTACAAAATTCAATTTTACATTAGCATCTCCATTTAAAGCAGAGATTTTATTAGACATTTTAAAAGCATAGACAGATTTGCCGTCGGATAAAAATATGATTTGGGGGTGAAAAAAAAAACATTAATTCAATTTGTCAATGTCAAGATTTAAATCGTAATATATATATATATATATAATAAAATTAAAATAAAAAAAATTTAAAAAAATTAAAAAAACATAGAACTTGAGAGAGAGAGAGAGAGAGAGAAGAAACAGTAAATAATGATAATAGTAAGATAATTGTTTATAGCAGAATAGCTTGATACATGTTTGTAGTTTCAGAAATCCATATCTCAGACTCAACCCCCCCAAAAGAAAGAAGATACTCTAAAAGCTGAAAATAGAAGGCAAAAGTGACCCTGATAGAAAGATACTACTACTATTGTCCTATGTAACTCTGATGAAACTACAACTACTAGTCTACTACTACCATCACCACCACCACCACCACCACCACTACTGTTTTGAGTCTCTTTTGACTATGGTTTTACACAAAAAAAGAGCAAAAGTGGGGTCATCTCTAAAAGTGGGGTCATGATCTATTTAGGTGGTGGGATTGATTCTTCAAGGTTTGCTAGAATTGGAAGGATTTGTGTTGGAGCTTGAGCAGATACCACCAACATTTGCATTTTTTGAGTTTGGTTTGCCAAGTTTCTGTTTAAGTTCTGATAACAGTGCTTGATTCTCTTGGTTCAGAAGCTGTGCTTTCATCCTCAGCCTCTCATTTTCCTTCATTATGTAGCAGTTCTGTAGGTACAAATTTGAGTTCAGCCTTTCCATCACTTTCCTGTAATGCCCCTGAAAAATGATAAAACAAAACACCCACCATGAGCATCTTCTGCTTCTATTCTTTATTTTTTTTGTCATAGAAATTATTGTACAACACAAGGACACACAGTGTTTATTTGCTATTCAGCATCCTTATATGAATGTCCTAAAAAAAGAAAAAGAAAAAGAAAAAGAAACCAATGGAAACTTGAAGTGTTATCAAACTTGAAGGGATAGAACAGGGAACCAACCCAATTTAAAACAGATTTATAGTTTTGAAGTAAATGCAAGAAACCAATGGAAACAGAGGAAAACAGAACAGGAAGAACAATTGAAGTTTTTTAGGACCACCAATATATAAATAGAAGAAGAGACATGAAGAATTGGAATAACAGTTGTCAAAACTGTACTCATAAAAAAAAAAAGATTAAAAAAAAAATGGTCTCTTTCGGCTGCCCAAAAACGAAAGAAAAGAATAAACCCATCATAAAAAGACCAACAGCAACAACACAAAGACAGATAAATTGTGCGACTGCGTTACATATATGCTTGACTATATGTCTACTACTACATATAGATATAATTGTTTGCCTAAGTCGCCTTGTATACTTAAGTAAAAGAATGCATGATCATTGTATGCTCTCCTAGTTTAAAGAGAAGGAGCCGAAAGTTGTTAAAAAACAGAAGAAAGACAAAGAAACTATGCAAAAATAAAGAAAAGGAAAACCAACGTTGGAGAATCCAAGGGGAAGAAAAAAGAAGCCAAGAAACCCAATTGCACCAAAACAGAGAAACAGAGAAACAGAGGAAGAGAAGAAGGAGACAAGAGAAAAGCGAGAAGTGGGCTCTCTCTCTCTCTCTCTCTTTTCAAAAAAGATTACCTTTTGGGAGGTTGGTTGGTTAGAGAACTTTGGGTTTGGCCGAGGAGGAAGCTTTTTAATCTCTGTCTATCTATCTATCTATCTGGTTTTTCTAACAACTAGTAGCAGTAGCGTTAAAAAGAAAAAGACTAGTTGTGAAGTGAGGGACAACAACACAACACATTATATAGAACAAAAGCAAAGCTAGAGAGAGAGAGCTTGAGCTTGAGCTTATGGTGTGTGTGTGGGGACATGCCTCTCTCTTCTGACACAACAATCATGCATGTGTAAGCATGGAAGGCGGCCGGTTAGGGGCGAGGATTTAATGTTTTTGGTTTCGTATGATGATGGGTGTGGCGTCATGTGAATGATGATGGCTTTTTTGGGTCGAGGGTATTTTCGTCATTAACTTGTCGATATGGTTTTATTTAAGAGGGGTAATTATGGGATTTTTTATTTATTTATTGCTAGAAGGGGAGGGAGGGGGGGCTTGTAAAATAAAATGATGGTGGGCTAGGCCGTCCCCAAGATTCGCAATGATGTTTTGGATTGGTTCTAAACCATCATCACTACACAACACACAACCCCTCCATCATCAATTCTCTTTTGTTTTACTTCTTCACACTCTTTGTGTAACTTATTTCTTGCTTTGGTAACTGTTGCTAATAATCATTCTTCTTTGCCGTAATGCAATGTTCCTTTCTTTCAAATTGCTCTAGATACTCCAAAACTTTGTCAAAATGGCGGTATTCAACATAGATACTCCAAAACTTTCCCACTTGTTTCTAATGGTTCACACTTCACCATATTGTAGGCTTCTGATTCGGTAATATTGTATCATGTGACATGGATGAACCAATTGGTCGTAAAAACAGATAAAATTGTCAAAATACCCTTAGGTATTAGGATTCAGTTATATCATGTCATATGGTATGGAACGGAGGGATTAGTTGTGAGAGCAAATAAAATGACCAAATTACCCCTAACTATTAGGATTTAGGAGAATTGATGATGTTATGTTTCACATAATTACAATCATGATAATGATATGGATAGTATCATAATTCATAAGTTAAGCATTTTCTTTGGGCTAGATTTAGGGGATGAGCTTGAAATAATGGTAAAGAGTTGGGCCAAGCTATCACCACACTCGCACCCCCTCATGGGTTATGAGTGCCTTAACGTGAAACGTGATGGTTGACAGATGCTCTTTTGGATGGGTCTATATGCCTATAATCGTCATTTCCATTCCCACTTCCCACCTCGTTGAGCTCGTTGACTAGATCATTTATTTACCCATCCATGATCCATCCATGTAATTATTATTGCTTTTCAAATCTTCCTCATTGCTCCTCAAATTACCTTTTTACCATCATTGTTGTAAGAAAATTAATACATTTACGTATTTAACATCTTCGGTGGTCAAATGCACTACAATTTTTTTTTTTTTTGAAATATTACAATATTTTAATATTTGCGAGAGGAGGCATGACTCGAACCCAAATCAACCTCATCTTTTCAATAACAAATCGATATCGAAAGATTTTAAAAAGCAAAAACGGGGTGTGAAATGTTAACCTTATATTGATAATACAAGAGACAATATGTGGTACAGTGAACGGGACAAGGGAGGAACATGTAGGATGGGTTGTCTACATTGTAATGGTCTTTTGCCCTACACAAAAGATTTTAGTTCCATATAATAATTTCTTCCGAAATTAAAAATTAGACCCAAAAAAATATATATAAGTATTTCATGCACGTGTTCAAGTATGATTCTTTTTGCTTCAATTTATTATATGGTAATATTTTATATAATTGAATCAAACTTCATTTGCCTACTTTTACAATATCTGTCAACTCATCAAAATTCAAATTTATATTTATTATTTCACTGTTACCATTAAAAGCTTAATAAGTATAGGGATATCTCATATCTCTCCAAATCTTCCATGTTGGGAACCAACTCTTTCTAATTATAAAAGTAGATATTGGAATTAAGGGTACATTGTAGTGTTGTTTGATCTCGAAAGGTTACGTAAGATGTATTTATATTAAAAATAAAAAAAAAATAAAATTAAAAAAATAAATAAATAAAAAAAAAAGCTTCATTGCAATATTTTTCATTAATTACTTTATTTAATTAATTTCACTTAAATTTGGGCACGTGTTGAAGACTGGTTTCTTATTGTATCAATTAGCTCCATTTTATTATTGTGAAACTATATATATATATATATATATATCCATTCAGTTGTCAGTTTATTTACTCATTTTGAGAAGATCTTCTGGACCACTCTAAAATACTTATATAGCTAGCTAGAGTTTAAATTATTGCAAAATTGCAAAAAAAAATTTTTTTGACAAAATCAAGTAATCAAGACAACTTGATTCCATGATATCTTCAATTAAAATGGAAAATACAATTTATTTTTTATTTTTTTGTATTATCAAAAAAGCTAAAACGTTTCAAATTCACTAATTAAAAATCCTTATCCTGTAATTTTTTTTTTTTTGAAATATTGCAGAAGATAAATTTGGATAAAATAAACAAAAGTAGAGTGGTCTAAAATGTGGTTGGTTAATAAATCTGCTATTCAAACAAAGGATCCAATCTACAAAACGTAGGGAGGCAAAATGGAGGGAGAGGAAAATAAAAGGAAAAGTGTGCTGCCAAAACGTGCAAATGAGTAAATAGGCAGCAAGCTAAGGACCTAGGGTTTATAAATTTGGTTCAGAGACAACCAATGATGGCAACAAACCCATTAATTAAAAAGCTCTCTCTAGTAATTAAAAATCTCTCAACCCCTCTTAAATAATTTTTTTGCTTTTTGCAGCAATTTTGAGTACTCATAAGTCATAAGTCATAACTCATCCTAAATGAAAAAGAAATTTGGGTCGTTCTTGAATCATGATTTCAAGTTCAAGAGGGGTTATTATAAATAAATAAATAAATAAATAAATGTGTATGACAGTGCTCAAGAGATTTGCATGGCCACAGATAGGCATTCATGAGTACTCTTCATCTTCATCTTCTTCGTCATCATTATTTTCTTCTTCCTTCTACAATTGCCTGTAAATAAATACAATTTAAAAGAGGTGGACTAGAGATGATTGCATCACCCTTAGTTGACCAATGGAGTATGATTGGACAGCATTGATGTTCGACACGTGAACCCTTGGAAATTTTTTATCTCAATCCATCATTGGTGAATATGTGATGTTATTGCTAGGGATTATAGTTGGATTGCCCATAGGTTTCGGGACAATATTCCTATAAATCGGAAGAAAACTCTTCAAATATGATTATGTAATACCGTGTCTGTTAAATAATATACTATATTATTATTAAATATATCAGAATCACTATGACTATGACCTCATCAAATTGCAAGGCTTTCTTTTTATTATTATTTTGTTGAGGTCACATTTAATCATATCACATAATACCAATCCCTGCATGGCTAATGATGGATTTTTTAGAAGAGGAACAAACAAGTGCATTGAGCCCTACACGTGAGCTTAGACTTCCATAATTCAACTTTAGAGTCTTTGATTTTGTTGTTTTGGTGGGACCACTCTACATACTTTCGTGACCATTTTTTTCAATTGAAATTGAAGAGATCTTGATATTTCTTTCTTTGTTTTTCCGGTTGAAATGACCGGTGGATCCCAACAAAATCTAATAAAAATTATGAATCTCAAGACTGGAAATAATTAGATTATGGAACGTTCAAAATCTGTACTAGCAGCAACTGGTTTACAAATTTTGATTCTTGTATTTTTTTATGGACCCTACAATATCACAAGTAAGACTAGTTTAATGACCGGAGCAACTTTCACTGAAATCAGACAGCTTGAGCTCTGTCTCTGTGATTGACAGACAGTACAACGTAGACACTTGTATAGTTGTACATATATATCTATATATATATATATATATATACATACGGTTCTTCAAGTTCTTCAAGTGTTTGTTGACTCTCTCAAAGGGAAAACTATATCTGATTTTGAATGCCCCTCAGATACAACTTGGTTCATGAGCATACTAGTTGGGTTCGTGACTTCTTGTTCAACCAATTTTTGGAAATCTATTACAAGACCCCTACAAGTTCGGCCTGAAATACAATTCTAATTTCGGAAAACAATCCCACTACAATTTGTAATTTCTTGGAAAAAGTCCATTGTAGCGTAATTTAATCGACTTCAATGAAAATATCAAAAATCTAATTTTTAATTATTTTTTTTTAATAAAAATATCATCAATATCCTCAAAATATAGAAATACTCGAGGGTGTTTTTTAAAATTGATCCCAACAAGGCCACAATATGAAAAGCATCAGGGATATATTTGTTAAAGTATCGATATTTACTTCTTTGCCTAATAGTTTTAGTCGATTATTCCAAAAAAATATATATATATAAAAAATTGCATCCCGGCTGCCATCCTCAACTCGATTTGATCCATGTTCCTCTGAGAGTAGGCCTGCAACATCAAAATATTTTGGATTCAAGTGCAATATTTTAAAGCTCAACCGTAGCAAATCACAATGAGAAAGTGTATGTACATATTTTCCATGTCATGCCAGGTCAGTCCATCGTGTACACCACCCATACTTACATCTAGAGCATTAGCAAAAAACCATCAATGAGCAAAATTATTAACTCTCCAGTAATCCATAATACATAGGGGACCACTACTTATTACTACTTTTTTCCCACATAATACCACAGAGGACCACAATTTATTTACTCATTCAAGACAATTCCAAGTTCAATTCACCCCTTACAATTACAATAAACATGTAGAGCAACAAAATTTGACTTTCATGATCAAGAACATCATCATGAATCCAATGGATTATGCTTCTATTTTAGTAGGCATCAAAATCTGGCTAATGTCTGTGAGAAATCATAGCTAACTATTGATGGATACCACATTGATAAGAGGAAGAACTTTTAAAAAATTGGGAGCACTACACGTAACCTCACAACGAGAGAAATCTCATTTGGCTTCTGGACGGGTCAGTTGCTGATCCTGGACTGGAACATGAATAGCCGAGTTTCGGTGTCAACTGCAAATGTTCATCTTCCACGACCACCATTACTTGCATTCTGGCCAGCACATCCAGCTGCAACTCATACACAATTAGTTCCATTCAACTCATCTTCAATAGGTCATATGAAGAAGGCAAACAGAAGAGCCAAAAAATAATAATAATAACAATGAGATGATAAATAAAACGTATGAGATCATTGAAAGCTGAGATTGCGGTGTTACATAGTCCCCACGTGACCAAAATGTATTCCTAAATATTAATGAATTCTGAAGCCGTCGCCCCCTTATGATACTTCCTTTTTGCTTCAATAAATGGAAAAAGAAAAAGATACATCACCAACTTCACAGTTACATGATGCTTCATCATACTGTAATATATATTTTTCAGAAATGATTCTTTAATACATGATCTTATCTATAGACAATGAAGAAGCGAAACACATTTAAAAGAAAATTTGATACACTGTTACACAGTAGGAGCATCGAATATACCGTATATCAGCTTTTATCGTATGCATTCTAGTGCCTCATGCGAAAAAGTGTGAATCATATAAAAACGAGCCATCCTTCTAAATATAAAGAATAATCCTTTTCTTTTTTCAGAGCAAAAATAGATGGTCAGTATATACATGATTTTAGCCCATTCGACATTCAGACACATAAATGGAGAAATTAAACCTATTTCTCACAACGCCATAGCAAGACTAGATTTAATATGCATAAACAGTTAGCCGAGGAATAAAAAGATTTTCCGTCAAGATTTTAGTCATCAAAGAATTACAGCAGAAAGGAATTCGCATAAACAACCTTTATAAAGTAGGAAATCAGTCAATAATTTCTAATATTACATGGTACAGATAAATAAATTATCATGTTGATGGCCATGCTTAAAAACATCTAAAATAATTAGGGTTCTTATACAGCTTGCACTTGCATACATTACATGGTTAAATGATGAAGATGATGATAGGTGCCGCCTGATTGAAGCGCAGTTATTTTCTGAAAACCCGTAAATTGTTATTGTTAGTACATATTATGAACAAAATGATTTCCAAATATATTCACCAAGAATCAAAAAATAGAAGCAGATCAAGCTATTAATTTGACAAAAAATCAATACAGTAATTTACAATAAGCAAAACAAAGAACACCCCACTTTTAGCTTTACTGTTATCTATAGTTCAAACAACTCTACTCGGTCCATGGTTGGAATTACTCAGGTTTCTTAAATCTATTATCTACATATAGATAAGATATACTGTATTATGAACACTAACCAAGACCTAAAAACAACGAACGACAAATTAAGGCATCCACGATTATCAAATTTACATCCTAGTTAATTATTTTGATTTCATGATAATTGACATATGGGGAAAATAAAAAATTATCAGAAAAATGAAACAGAAAGTGAGAGAGAAAGGACCTTGGAGGCGTCTGCTATTGCGCTGAATAGCTCCGACGTCGACGGAGATGAACTCACCTTCGAGTTGACATTGCAGATCCCAATCTAACTGACTGCCTTCATCTACTCGCTTTCCCTTTTTTCCATGATGAACCGGATCCGGGTTCGGGTAAGTTTGAAGTCATGAACGGATTAGGATGAAAATCATTTATGACCCTCAAGGATTTTAAATTAACAGTTTTTGATCAACTTTTAAGTTTTTGACAGGAATCATCCCTAAATTATCTTAAATGTACCATTATGTACGTACCATTGTAGTCCATCTATAGCCCATACCCATACCCATACCCACAGCCTCATCGGTACAGTATGAGTTTATATTGATAAGTAATTATCAATTTATCATATTTTGGTATTTTTGATATGGCAGAAAATTTTATTTTACAAATAAATTATTAATTAATAGGGGGAATTACATTTTAATCCCTATAGTTTACCTTATTCTGCGTTTAGTCCACGGTTTTTTTTATTGTAACTTTTAGTCATTTTGTGACAGAATCCGTCAAAAGACAGATTCTGCCATGTCAGTCGGACTAAAAGACCATAATACACCTGAAGGTTGCTGATAATAATGAAAAGACTGTTTTACCCTTCATTAAAAATTAAAAAACTAAAAATTAAAAACATATTTTATAATAATATATAGGGGGAATTGCATTTTAGTCCCTATAGTTTGCTTTATTCTGCGTTTAGTCTAAGGTTTTTTTTATTGTAACTTTTAGTCCTTCTGTGACAAAATCCGTCAAAAAACAGATTCTGCCATGTCAGTCGGACTAAAAGACCATAATACCCCTGAAGGTTGCTGATAATAATGAAAAGACAGTTTTACCCTTCATTAAAAATTAAAAAACTAAAAATTAAAAACATATTTTATAATAATATATATAACAGATTTAAAATATATATATATATATATAATAAATAATATTTAATCATCAGGTTTCATCTCCATATTTCATCATCATCATCATCATCTCCAGATTTCAAATAAAATACAAACCCAGAAAACCTGCGTTACATGAAATTCAAACCTGCGTTCATGTGATTTTGCCTCTCTATCTATCAAACCCATATTTCATCCATTAACACCATAAATCCTCACCCTTTAACACCAGAAATCAACACCTCAACCATCAACTAAAATCAAATTAAAATCAAACCAACATTAAACCAAAATCAAGATCGATCAAATTAAAACCGCCATTAAACCAACATTAAACCAAAATCAAGATCGATCGAAACCCAAGATCGATCAAATTAAAACCCAACAACCAAAATCAAATTAAAATCACCTTAAAAGAAAATCAAGATTGATCAAAACCCTTCCAAAATGATCTGGTTTTTCTCTGCTTGTGTGTGTGTGTGACGACGAAGATTGAGAGAGATCGACGGAGTGCCGTGGCGCGAGAGAGAGATTGACGGAGCACAGTGGCGAGAGAGACTGAGATGAGACACACAGAGAGAGAGAGAGAGAGAGAGAGAGAGAGAGAGAGAGAGAGAGAATGAGATGAGATAGAGAGAGATCGAGAGATAAGAGACAGATGGTGGTCGAGCTGATGAGACAGATCGATCGCCGATCTCTTATGGCGGCCACGTTGGAGGTTGTCAACGGTGGGGAGAAAGGGATTCGAGACAGAGGGAGAGGGTGGGTGACTATGGTGTTCAGTAGCGGCGGCGGCTAGGGGGTGGTGGTGGCTAGGGTTTAGGTGTTTAAGTTGTGGTCGATTAGGTTTGTAGGATGGAAAATGGTGATGATGATCGATGAAGATCAGAAGATGGAAGATCATAATATGGGTGTTTGAGTTGTGATGAATGGTTTTTGTTTTTTGTTATTTATTTTATATTTATTTTACATTCATTGTTTTTCCCTCTGACACAACGTGATAGTAAAAGTCCAATGGTTTCGAGCCCTGAAACCATTGGACTTTTACTATGGTAGATGCTTACTTGGCCCTTTTTACGGTAAATGCTTACTTGACCCTAATTCTTTGGTTTGCTGCTCATGTTTAAAAGAATAATATTAATTCATTTAACATGAAAATCTTTTTATGGCAGATGGCTAAACAAAGCCGCCATTATTGAATCCTCCTATGTTTGTCCAGAAGATCAAGAACGGGCAGACCATCTTTGTACTATGACACAAATCAAGGAAACATAACTTCTTCCTTAAAATGATTCTAATATGGACTACCTTCCTTGTAATTGGTTTGGTAGCATTGACATTAAACACCTATTCTTTGCTTCAGTTGTTAGATGCCAAGATCAGATACGAATGGAGCCGCCATCAAATCACTCGACTTGCTGCTTTGAAGAAACTGGTAAATTTACGTGAATTTGCATGCATCTTTCATAAAGAAAAGCTGAAGTCACATATCCCATGCAAACTATTGGGGGTGGATCATTCGCCTAACAGTTGTGGTGGCCTAGCTCTAAGAAAACTAGATTTGTCAGGGTGGGATTTCCACCGTCCTCTATATCGCAATGGTGGATCATTTATCTGGAGAGAAATGGCGGATTCTGCTACTACAGGCCACATCATGGCGTTCTATTTTTATGAGATAAGCTCAATTTTGGAGAAGCTCAAGTCGGGAGAAGAATTGAGCGAAATGGAATAGGCAAAAGTGTGTGAGGACCCATATATAGATTTGACCCTAGAGGAGGAAAAGGTCTACATGGATACTAGGAAAAAATGTTGGTCCAATGAGGATTGCAAAGACTCTTGAAGCTGCTCATTCCTTCAATCCCTGAGAGGGCTAGATTTAACTCTTAGCAGCTGCAATATTCTATTTTGTTTTGGGATATAGTATGTTTTTGAATTCTAAGAATTAAACATAGAGCATATGTCATTTAGTGAAATGTTACACGCTATTAATATTTGCCTCAATTGGTCATCTATTTTGTTCTTGCACATTTGATGGGATACATTTCTATTCTAGTAGGCTACTTCGTTTTTTATAGACAATTCTCTTGTTCAACTGCATCATAAGACATGAAACACCTATTATAGTGAGCAATGAAAAAAATTGGACCGAAATTAGCTAAAATTTTGAGAATTTTGACCGGAATGGTGCTATGTACAATTTTCTATGCCATGGTATGGTGGATTAAAGTTGGCAGGTTGCAGAAAAAAAAAAAAAAACAAAAAAAACAAAAAAAAAAAAAAAACTATGATCATGTTTTAGTCAAGGAAACAAAAATTCTTCGTAAAAATGATTCCAATGTGGATTATCTTCCTTGTAATTGGTTTGGTAGTGTCGACATGAAACACATTTTCTAGTGAGCAGTGAAAAAAAATTAGATCTCGATGGTTATTTGTTTTTCTTAGTTTTTTCTTCTTCTTAAACCTATCTTACAAACAACAATTTCCTTTCTTTTCGATAAGTTCTTACCTCCAGAACCGCGAGTTCCAAAAACTCAACAGAAATTAGTTAAAATTTTGAGAATTTCAACTGGAATGGTGCTATGTACAATTTTCTATACTGTGGCATGGTGGGTTGAAGTTGGCAAATTGCAGGAAAAAAAAAAAAAAGGTCATGTTATAGTTAGCATCGCAATACTGCCTTTTAGGTCTTATGTTAGGGTTTAGTGTAGATGGATTGGAGAAATTCATGATTGATGAGCTCCCTAAATCAATGTAGAAGTATGCCTCAGCAATGAATGAATATGTCATCGATGGAATTGGAAGTTTCGTCAGCATACTCTTCATGTATACAAACAGAACTCTTTTCGATTCTGCTTTAGACAACAGTTGCTTGGACAAGTACTATATGAAGTTGATGAGTAATGTATGAAGTTGATTATTATTAGTTTTTGTCAATATTTGCTACTACTTTGTTATATCAACACTCTATGACAGACCACGTCAGAGACGGACCGCTTCAAGGGCTGGGGTGGGCATTTGAATTTTTTTTTTTTTTTTTTTTTGGTATAATAACAAAATAACTATGGTAGAAATTTACTAAAACATCCCTCTTATTTATTAATTTTACAAAAATCTGATTTAGTCTAAAACTATATATGTTATTGTATATTATATTGTTTTGAATTATTATTTTTCTTAAAAAATTTAAGGTTAATATAATACACGGTAAGGTTGCAAAAATTGAGTGCTACGATAAATATGATATCTAATTTATTAAAAATATCATTAATGTTTTGGATTGGTCTAAACATTAATTACAAAGGAGGTATTTAGTTAAATTTCATCTTGTTGGTTTGCTTAAGTTTGATTGGAATTTATAAATAAATAAATAAATAACTTATAGTACATTTTTTATTGGTAAATTAATTAATTTGGTTGAAACTTAAAATTCCAAATATTAAATCCAAAAATAACAACAAAATATATATTTAGATGTTAGTTGTAGCTTTGTTTTTTCAATTAATAACATTTCCTTGTTCTGCCGAGCCATAAATGTTCACCTAAGAAAAAAAAAATCTAGCTTTCCCTAACGTTTAATCCTAGTTACATCCTTGTCTCCCCGTTCTTATCCGGAAGCCAAAAGGGTAGAAAGAGTCACAATTATTAACCCATGAAGTTTAAAAATATGTCATGTGTAATTGTCTTTAATTATGTACTTGAGAGTAGATCTGACAATGGGTCGTGTTATTGCGAATTCGTGTCGTATTGTGTTAAAATCGTCTCACTCGAAAATGACTCGTTAGCTTAATGGGTTTAAACATACAAACCCGAAACCATTCGTTAAATTAATGGGTAACCCATCCCGACATGTTATTGTGGTTTAAATTAATGGAGGGATGTGGAATTTACTGGGAATTAGTTGTAACTAGTCATGACCCCA
Source organism: Acer campestre (assembly GCA_954870605.1). Classification (NCBI taxonomy): domain Eukaryota; kingdom Viridiplantae; phylum Streptophyta; class Magnoliopsida; order Sapindales; family Sapindaceae; genus Acer; species Acer campestre. The sequence goes on from CATOZR010000146.1 coordinate 21,593, forward strand.
GTTAAGTTCGGTTTCGGTTTTCGGTTCCAAACCGCCCGTTTTGGTTTCGGTTCCGGTACACCCGATTCCGACAATTCAAATAAAAAACACACCACCACCACCCAAAATCAAAAAATCAACAACTCCAAACGCATCCAACAATTTCTATTTGAATTTGCGAACCTTAAAGGTCATCAGAGGGAAGAGATCGAAGAGCAAAGACGAGATAAGAGATCAAAGAGGAGAGAGAGAGAGAGAGAGAGAGAGAGAGAGAGAAGACTGAAGAGATCACAGATAGAAGAAGAGATCGATGAAGAGATCAATGAGAGAGATCTCAAATGGAAACGGATTTAAGAAGAAAGAAAGAGAGAGAGAGAGAGAGAGAGAGAGAGAGAGAGAGAGAGAGAGAGAGAGATCAAAGTGAGCTCTGAAGAAAGAGAGAGAGAGAGAGAGAAAGAGAGAGAGAAGTAAATAATAAAAAAGTATATTGTAGTGGAACCGACAGTTCCAAACCAGAACCGAACTCACCCAAACCCAAACCCAAACCGAAACCGAAACCGGAACCGGAACCGGAACCGAAACCTCCTTGGTTTCGGTTCACTGTTCGGTTCCGATCCGGTTCTGGTTCAGTTCCACGGTTAGAATAGAACCGCGGTCATGTCTAACTGTAACTAATTTCAAGAAAGTAGAATACCACCACTTTGAGAGTTATGGTTAGAATATAGTGATATAATTAATTTATAGTTTTTAATTTAGAAATTGAAAAAAAAAAAAAAAAAAAGGATTTTCTTTTTCTTTTTCAATTAAACAAAATTTAGGAATTTTTTCCTCTTTCGAAAAAAGAAAAAAGAAAAAAGTAGATTTTTTTTTTTATAAATTAATTATTAAAATATATCCTTTAACGATAATTATAGAGATTGCCATTGTTTATTATTATTTATATAAATTGCATACTTGATTATTAAAATTTATTTACTATTGAGTCATTAAATACAAAGATTTTTTTTTTTTTTTTTATAAATAAAATTCATAAATTCATTTTTTTAAAATCTTTATATTAACGGGTTATTAACAAATTAATGGTTTTTTAAAAGTGAACCAAAAACCGACCCATTAAATTTCATGTTTTAATGGGTTGACCCGTTAATAATTCAATCGGATAAACGAGATCCATCAACCGCTATTTTTGAATTGGTTTGAGTTGTGTAAAATTTTATCAGGTCCACTTAAAAAGAATAATATAGTATTAATGTTGGATTATGTTTTTATTTATTTTATTTTTTTATTTTTTTATTTTTTTATTTTTTTATTTTTAATGTTTAATTTATTAAATATAGACTTGTCTTCAACTTGTATTTGAATTTTAAGTATTATGTCAGGATGGAACTTGGAAGCTTGTCATTGAAATATATAGCTCATTGAATATATATATTTTTTATATACAATTTTTAATAAAAATATATTTTTTATATAAATTATTTGTTTGTAATAGAATTGCTTGAGAAGTTATGCTTAGATGATTAGCTCTATTTGTAAAAGGTTTATAAAACGTCTAATTGTAGTAGATCTATTGGAAATAAAGTTTTTGAAAAAAAAAATTATAATATTTGGGTTGGTAGAGATTTTTTATTTATTTATTTATTTTTCTATTTGGAGAAGTTCTTCACCATAAACTTTTGTCTAGTAGTGGTTTAAACTTTACTGATCTTTACTGAATTTAAAATAGACAATCTCAAAAGTTCAACTAAACATCTCTAAAAAACACTCAAATAAAGGTTTGTAAACCTTTTGAGACGGTAGAAAACTCAAACCAAACGTAATTACATTTATAACCTTTATCATTATAATTTGTTAATTATTTTTATTTACTTTATTTATAATTCTATTTTTCTACTTTTCTACTGTCAAAAAACCAAAAAGAAAAACCATCCCAAATCCACAATCCATTCCTTAAGAAAGAGATGCCCAATATTATTAATTAGAAAGAGAGTTTGAGAACTAAGATCACACTTTACAAGCAGGCCGGGGTTGATGATAAGCTTGTCAACCAGATGGAGTCACTTTCAACTGCATTGTCATCGTCATTCCTATGCCATGTCCACTGCGCATGTGTTGCGTTCACCACCTCCAGTTCTCCATGCCCAAAGCTTGCTTCTCTGTATAATGATATTTCTGGTTTTGGATCGATATACCTGATCCACCACACAAATTTCATATCACTCAGCCAACAAAATATTACCCAAAAAGAAAAATATCAAATTTCATATCCAAATGATGTGACTTACTTGCTAGCAAGACCTTCACGGTTGCCGCCATCACCGATTGTTATATGCACCGGCCCGCAATTGTCAGCTTTACCATCGTAAACACGAGTCTGATCACACCAACACAGAACCATTATTATTATTCAGTGATGTTATAAGTAAATTAAAATGGCAATTAATATAAGAAGAAGAGCTTACAAAGCGCTCATAAGCATGAACATGCCCAGCAAAAACGACATCCACACGGGCCTGATAAAGCAAACCTTCCATGGCAGCTTTCATGTCCACCGATTCAGACTCACCCTGATGAGCCGTATTAGAATTATACCACGGCGCGTGAATCAGCACCACAATCCACGGTGTCCTTCCTCTATCAACCTTCTTCAAATCCGCCTCCAACCACTTGTACTGATCAGAGTTCTCATCAAAATCAGTGTAAGACCCCAACATTACCACGTGGACTCCGGCAACATCGAACGAATAGTAAAGATTCGAACCCGACCCGCTTTCCTCAAACGGCATCCGCCACCTGGCATTGTACGCCGTGAACGGCTCCCGATGTATGATCGGGAGCTTCTCCACTTCGTGATTCCCCTGCGTCACCATCCACGGCCGTTGACTCGCAAGCGGCTCCACCAGACGGCCAAACGAGTCCCACAGATCTTGATTGACATCGGCGTACGATAAGTCTCCGGGGAGTAAGAAAACGTCGTAGTTTGATTTTGCCACGTGTTGCAAAGTTGAGTCGGTCCAACCAGTTTGACCGAGATCACCAGTAACGGCGAATTTGATTGGAAGCTGAGCTGGAGGGGTTTTGAAACTGAGTTCGTGGGCCGTATCTGAGCCTCCACAGATGTAGTAGTATACTGTATTGGGCTTTAATGGGCCGATAACAACGTCGTGGATGTCACCGGATTTGTATAGTAAATAACGATACGAAGAGACAGTCCCATTAGCAGAATCGGAGTATACTCCAGGAGATGTGCCGTATTTTAATGTTGCTGGAGATGGAGTATCATGAGTAATCCATGAAATTCTCATTTTGTCTTGACCAACTAGAGATATATGCACCTGCAAAAACCATCAATACAACACTTGTAATTTATTTTGAAAACAATAAATTATTGTTTTGGAATTTTTAGATATAAATTCAAAAACATTATTTTTCATTTTTGAAAATAATTATTTGAAAACGGTTACAAACAGCAACTAGAGACAATTTGAGAGTTTTTCTCTGGTAGACATATGACTATGGAGTTTTTCTCCTGTAGGCACATAAGTGTGAGCATACTTATAGCACATTATCTACCTCATCACTTTTTGTCAGAAAAAGCAATGCAATTGGGTTAAATAATGCTTACATGGTAAAAAGTGATGAGTTGGATAAGTGTGCTCACACGTATGTGCCTACAAGAGAAAAATTGTATAACTATGAGTATACTTATCCATCTCATCACTTTTTACTAGAAAAAATAAAGCACTTGGGTTAAATAATACTTACATTATAAAAAGTGATGAGATGGATAAATGTGCTATAAGTATGTTTATAGTTATATATCTACCAGGGAAAAACTCGACAATTTAGACTGAAACGGTTATTAATTTTGCTGTGAAGTAAAGTTAAATTATGGGTCATAGCAGGCTCAGCCCAAGCCCAACTAGCAATCAGATCATAGTAATGCCAGTTCCAAATTTTCTCAAAAAAAACTTCGTAAACAATGTGTATATAAGTTGTTAACATCTAGCATTACTCATCTGACAAGGGTCTCATGCATTTGTCAGGTTTTAACAACCTTGCTAGTAATTTGTTTCTGGAATTGAATTGACAGGCCATGCAAAATTGAAGCTTCCTAAATGTCAAGTTGAATGTGTCATATGTGATGTGACTATCGAATATTAATTTTTTAAAAATAAATAATTGCTAGTAATCCGAGATTTAGAGAAGAGTATACGGCACGGATGTCCAACATGGTGCCGTCCAACATCTTATAGTCGACTATCAAATGTTAATTAACATTGGATTAATCACATAAACCATTCATAAAACAACAATCTACTTCCTGTTAACATACGTACGTTTCTTGTCAAACCAAATTTGAGAATAAACATTGGATTAATCATAAAACAAGATAGATTATACTTCCTAATTAGTATATATACGTACGTTTCTTGCCAAACAAAATTGACTATGTGTCAAACTATATCCACCATATCTGACTTTAATCTCATTATTGATTATTGCCTAAGATTGTGTGCACTTTGCTGACATTTTCCTGTACTCAACCAACCAATTAATGAAATAACAACATATAAATATATAATGGTTGGTGAAATTGGTAATCTAATTAATTTCATTCTAGACCACCTAATCCCCACAAAAGGAATTAACGATCAATATCATGTAATCTATACATCGCACCAATAAAGAAATGAAAGGAAAAAAAAAAAAAAAAAACAATAACAAACATGCTATTCTTCATTTTTTCCAGATTAATTAAATACAAAATGAAGAGAAAATTAATATTAAAATAAAAAAAATAAAAGAAATATGATAACTTTTAAAATTTTCTTTTTCATATAAAATATATTAAGAAAGTACAACAGCAAAATAATTAACTTTTGAAAGGAAACTAAATCAGGTTAATGAAAGAAAAAAAAAAAAAAAAAATTAAACCCATGAAATAATACGAAAATGGAAGATATGGTTGTTGTTGATTACCTGTTGAGGAGAAGAATCATCATCGTCATCTGATTTACTTATAAAAAGATCTTCACGAGGAGGTGGGTCGAACATATGATGAATGTGCACCGCCGACAAATAACCCAACACAAAACACCAGAAAATGGCTACTAAAGTGCACCACGAAAGTTGAACTTTAACAGCCATGGCTTGCGCCAGAGAAAAATAGCTTCAACTGAAGAAGAAGGTGAATAAGGAGGAGGAATACTCTGAGTTCTCTGGCTTAATTTCACTCGTGAAGAAGAAGATTTATATTAGATATAAGATTTTCTTTCTAGTATATCAAAATAAAAAAATAAAAAGATTAATTTTCTTCCTGGTATGGAGCATATTCTGGTATGGAGCAATATCGATACATCCATATACTATTATAATATATATATATGGTTATGTCTAATTATGACATGTGTGAGCTGTTATTAAATTATGGGTTTCTGAGATACATGTCATTGCAGACAAAATCCTGAGGTCAAATTTTATAAATAGCTTTCTAATTTATTTTGTTATGCAATTAGTTTGTTTTTTCTTTATCCACAATTAAGGTTTCAACTTTTATTTTCGACATTAGGGTTTAAATGACAAAATTGCCCCTACTTTTCTTCCGAATACTAACAAATTCAACTTTGAAATGAAGAGAAATATAGGTCTAGAGAGAGAGAGCACAATCCCAAACACCACGTCGTGATAATTATGACCTTCCAAGCAGTACCAATAATATATAGGACTTGGATCCTATCCTCACCTCATCTCATCTCATCTCATCTGATATCGTGACACATAAACATTGCGATGAATAAGTGGTTAAGACATGATTTACTTTTCATAATCACTTTATTAATAATCAATCACATACTTTAAAAAGATGAAAAATATATATATATATATATAAGTGATGAGAGGATTCAAGTCAAAAGTATATTTCAAATTATCCATCGTCTTGTAAATCAAAAAATATAAATTTATTGCATATTAATTAGCAATTTTGGCAGAAAAGGTAAATGTTTGACATTGTCCATGTATTTATTTGTTAGTGATTGTTACAACAATTAATTTGAAAATATTTTGTAATTTAAACACGAAACTTACACATAATTATGAAATTCGATGGGTCAATTTGACACAGTTACAATTATGTTATTTGACATGGTTCAAATTAAAATTAGACATCATAATGCATAATTTGACATAATTTATAGAATTTGTGTATTATTAATAGAAATCGTGATCTATTTATTCTTATAAACTACTATTTATAACACAACTGTTCTTAGTAAAGTGTGGAGAGACCCCACTCATGTAGTGGGAGTCACCATTTCGAATCATGCTTGCAACGATTGATCTCAACAAATCCAAATGGGTACATGAGTCATGACACGATTGGTGTCAAATTTAAAATAAAAATAACCTAATATATATAGGATTTGGATCATCGACTGATCCGATCTTTTTCTTAATCTTTTTAAAGCAGGATGATTGGTTGTTGATAAAGTAGTTGTGGAAACCAATCACATCTTAATCACATATTCATTGCAATATTTATGTATCTTGAGATTAGATGAAGTAAGGAAAAAGATCAAATCAGCAGAGAATCCAAATTAATATATATATATATATATTGCCCAAGAAATTTTAAATTAATGTGATATATATCATACTCGTGTCGTGTACAACAAATTATTGCTATCTGGATATGAATATAAGATTTCAAGAATGAAAAACACATCTTGGACAATAGATTTGTTAAATGTTTTAGTTGAAATGTAGTGATTTAAGAAATGAGAGAGAGTGAAAGAAGTATAAGATAAAAAGAGAATTTAGACAATTTTATGAAAGAAGGGTAATTTTGTCCATAAAACCCCAAATTGACTAAATTAACACAAGTTTTTAATTGTTGACACTTTAAAAAATGAGTATTTTTAGTAGGATAAATCATAAATAGTCAAATGGTCGTGTCACGAGTTTATAGATGGAATCTGCGAGATATAACACGTGTAACCCCCAGAATATCCGAGCACCTTTTCAAAAGCTGGAATTTCTATCTGTTTTCGTTTATTATTATCTTATCTGCAAGATTCCTCACGGTTTAGTCATTAATCATTAATCATTAATCATTAATCATTATTGTCTGTTTATGGTATTAAATTTCGACTACCGTTTCTCTTCCTGTTTAAAATCTTATTTTATATAGAAAACTTAACTGTCAGAATAATAAAATATATAATTAGATGAACAAATATCGAGTTTTTTTTTTTTTAATTATTATAAATTAATTCAAAACTTAGGAAAATATATCATGATTCAAACTCACAATTTTATTTAGTATAATTTACCTAACATTATGTTTGGTTTGATGGAATATGAGAGAAAGGAAAAGAAATAATTTGGATGAATTTCTAATATCTTGTTTAGATTGTTAAATGAGAAATAAAGGAAAGGAAAATGAAGGAATAATTTCTTCTTATTTCATCCAATTTAGTTTCCACCCAAATTTTGGAGGAAAATGAGGGAGAGGAATTCAGAATTAATGATTTTTTCAATATCCCAAAACTAACCTTATTAATATCGGTATTCATATTGTTGAAAGAATGATATTTTCGTAAATAGAATAAAATGAATTCATTTATTTCTCTCCTCCAAATAAGATTGGTTTCCTTTTTCTTTCTTTTATATTTATAATTATCCCAACAAAAATCATTAAAAACATTTTCTTTTCCTTTCCTTTCCTTTCCTTTCCTTTCTTCAATTACCTTTTATTTCCTTCCATCAATCCAAACATAGTGTAAATGAAACGAGTCTTAAAAGTTCAAAGTTCAAACCTTGATTTTAATGATTAAAAAGTGCTAAAATATTTCTGTTTTTTTAATTTAATATTACAATAATTTAGGTTTTGAGTGAAAAAAGACTCGATCCACAATCTCGTGATCTAAATATGAGAGGTTTCTCACTGAACTAAGATGGCGTTTGGTTGGCTGGAATGGGCTGGAATGGAATGGAATGGAATCCATTCCATATGTTTGGTTGGTTAAAATTCAATGGAATGGGCATTCCATTGAATGCTGATTCCACCAAAATGGTGGAATGGGCATTCCATCCAAAAACCAATGGAATGCCCATTCCATTCCAATGCAAAAAATTTATTCCATAAATGCCCTTATATGCACAAACTATATTCCAAAAATACCCTTCTTTCCAAAAATAATATATTATCATTATATATTATTATTATATATTATATTAATAATATATAAATATATATTATATAATATATATGTATTATATATTATATATATTATATATAACGATATATAAATATATATAATATAATATATTTATATATTATTATATTATTATATAATATATATAATATTATTATATATATTTATATATCGTTATATATATTATTATATTATATATATATTATATTATTACATATATTATATAATATAATATATAATATATATATTATATAAATATATTATTATATTTATTATAATATATATTATTATATTAAATAATATAATAATATATAATATATAATATTATTTTGGATAATAATAATAAAATATAAAAGTATAATATTATTTAATGTAATAATATAAGATAATATAATATAATATATATTATATTATCTATATTATTATATTAAATAATATATAATTATATATAATATATACTTTTATATTTATTATATATTATTATATTATATAATATAAATTATATATAATATATAATATTAGTATTATATAATATATAATAATATTAGTATTACTAATAAATAATATATATTATATATATATTATATTATATATAAACATATATAAAATATATATAATATTAATAATATATATTATTATAATATATAACATATTATATATAAATATTTATATATAATATATATTATTTATTAGTAATACTAATATTATTATATATTATATATAATTTATATTATATAATATAATAATATATAATAAATATAAAAGTATATATTATTATAATTATATATTATTTATATAA
>CATOZR010000147.1:7500-10000 GCA_954870605.1 Acer campestre
TTCTGTGAAGTACGTTGGAAAGACCAAAATCCGAGGTTCAACCGTCCCTCTCCTCTCGAGAAAGATAGAACACAGCACTACAAGCCCACTTGACCAAGTGAAAACATTTGAAAAAATTTGCGACGGGACATGACAACGGCCAAGTGAGAAAGTACTGACAGTGCCTATCTCAGACGAGAGGTTAAAAACCCATTTCTTAACCCCACCGCGGCACCTCATTACTCCGATCCCACAGCCGAAGCCATGCTCACGTTTCTGTGAAGTACGTTGGAAAGACCAAAATCCGAGGTTCAACCGTCCCTCTCCTCTCGAGAAAGATAGAACACAGCACTACAAGCCCACTTGACCAAGTGAAAACATTTGAAAAAATTTGCGACGGATTTGAAAAATTTTTCCGACGGGACATGGTGGAGATTATTGATTAATCTCCACCAACGGCCAGATGGGAAATTAGTGACGGTGCCGATCTCCAACGAGAGGTTAAAAAACTCATTTCCTGACCCGACCGCGGTATCCTCATTACTCCGATCCCACAGCCGAAGCCATGCTCACGTTTCTGTGAAGTACGTTGGAAAGACCAAAATCCGAGTTGAACCGTCCCTCTCCTCTCGAGAAAGATCGAACAGAGCACTCCTTTCCCACAGGCCGTGGCCGGCGGATCGATGAAAGTTTCCAACCGTCGCAAAACCCACAACCTTTCATCGATCCGCCGACCGGGGTGTGCCTATGCCTCACCCATCCTCCTCGATGGATGGGGGGGAACCCAAGCATAGGCACCGGGGCACCTCTTTTCTCAACCAACACCTCCCCCCTAAAGAGGTTTTAAAGCAGTTGCAGGAGTGTTTGGAGGGAACACACCTTATGCTTGAGCGGTCACCCAAGCCTATAAAACCTTCATTTTAAAGAATTTGGCCACGATTTTTTCCAAGAATGCTTAGAATGAGGCCACAAACCACCATGCAAAATTTGAGCCAATTCTGAGAATTTTTTTTTTTTTGCCCCCGAAGGCCAACGTTGCACGGCCAAGGCTAAAATCGAGCACAAGGCGTGCCCACGCCGAGGCACCAACGTGTGCTATTTGCACACGCCAAGGCACCAAGGAGTGGCTGGGGTGAGGGGGGCACCCCATGGCATCACTCTTTTGTGGGGCCCACCGGACTGACCTTACACCTCCCCCCCTAAAGAGGTTTTAAAGCACTTTCAGGAGTGTTTGGAGGGAACACACCTTATGCTTGAGCGGTCACCCAAGCCTATAAAACCTTCATTTTAAAGAATTTGGCCACGATTTTTTCCAAGAATGCTTAGAATGAGGCCACAAACCACCATGCAAAATTTGAGCCAATTCTGAGAATTTTTTTTTTTTTGCCCCCGAAGGCCAACGTTGCACGGCCAAGGCTAAAATCGAGCACAAGGCATGCCCATGCCGAGGCACCAACGTGTGCTATTTGCACACGCCAAGGCACCAAGGAGTGGCTGGGGTGAGGGGGGCACCCCATGGCATCACTATTTTGTGGGGCCCACCGGACTGACCTTACACCTCCCCCCCTAAAGAGGTTTTAAAGCACTTTCAGGAGTGGTGGGAGGGAACACACCCTATGCTTGAGCGGTCACCCGACCCTATAAAAACTTGGTTTGAAAGATTTTTCCGTGCCATTTTTTGCATGGATGCCTAGAATAGTGTCATAGACTATCTTGCAAAATTTGAGACAATTCCGAGAATTTTTTTTTTTTTTTTTCCCCACCAAGGCCTTGCCTAGCCAAGGCCAAAATCAGCCCATGGTGCCCAAAATGTGCACACTTCTACCAAGCCGTGCCATAAAAACTTCGTTTGAAAGAATTTTCCGTGCCATTTTTTGCATGGATGCCTAGAATAGTGTCATAGACTATCATGCAAAATTTGAGCCAATTCCGAGAATTTTTTTTTTTTTTTTCCCCACCAAGGCCTTGCCTAGCCAAGGCCAAAATCAGCCCATGGTGCCCAAAATGTGCACACTTCTACCAAGCCGTGCCATAAAAACTTCGTTTGAAAGAATTTTCCGTGCCATTTTTTGCATGGATGCTTAGAATAGTGTCATAGACTATCATGCAAAATTTGAGCCAATTCCGAGAAATTTTTTTTTTTTCCCCACCAAGGCCTTGCCAAGCCAAGGCCAAAATCAGCCCATGGTGCCCAAAATGTGCACACTTCTACCAAGCCGTGCCATAAAAACTTCGTTTGAAAGAATTTTCCGTGCCATTTTTTGCATGGATGCCTAGAATAGTGTCATAGACTATCATGCAAAATTTGAGCCAATTCCGAGAATTTTTTTTTTTTTTTTCCCCACCAAGGCCTTGCCTAGCCAAGGCCAAAATCAGCCCATGGTGCCCAAAATGTGCACACTTCTACCAAGCCGTGCCATAAAAACTTCGTTTGAAAGAATTTTCCGTGCCATTTTTTGCATGGATGCCTAGAATAGTGTCATAGACTATCTTGCAAAATTTGAGCCAATTCCGAGAATTT
>CATOZR010000148.1:7500-12500 GCA_954870605.1 Acer campestre
CAACAAACCTTTTGATGCATCAAGTTAGCACAAGCCGAAGCATGCTAGTTCTTCCGCATTTTTTTCGGGATGTTGTGATGTGGAAAATAATGAATAATCTCTCCATCGACGGCCAAGTGAAAACATTTGAAAAACATTGCGACGGGACATGACAACGGCCAAGTGAGAAAGTACTGACAGTGCCTATCTCAGACGAGAGGTTAAAAACCCATTTCCTGACCCGACCGCGGTACCTCATTACTCCGATCCCACAGCCAAAGCCATGCTCACGTTTCTGTGAAGTACGTTGGAAAGACCAAAATCCGAGGTTCAACCGTCCCTCTCCTCTCGAGAAAGATAGAACACAGCACTACAAGCCCACTTGACCAAGTGAAAACATTTGAAAAACATTGCGACGGGACATGACAACGGCCAAGTGAGAAAGTACTGACAGTGCCTATCTCAGACGAGAGGTTAAAAACCCATTTCCTGACCCGACCGCGGCACCTCATTACTCCGATCCCACAGCCGAAGCCATGCTCACGTTTCTGTGAAGTACGTTGGAAAGACCAAAATCCGAGGTTCAACCGTCCCTCTCCTCTCGAGAAAGATAGAACACAGCACTACAAGCCCACTTGACCAAGTGAAAACATTTGAAAAACATTGCGACGGGACATGACAACGGCCAAGTGAGAAAGTACTGACAGTGCCTATCTCAGACGAGAGGTTAAAAACCCATTTCCTGACCCGACCGCGGCACCTCATTACTCCGATCCCACAGCCGAAGCCATGCTCACGTTTCTGTGAAGTACGTTGGAAAGACCAAAATCCGAGGTTCAACCGTCCCTCTCCTCTCGAGAAAGATAGAACACAGCACTACAAGCCCACTTGACCAAGTGAAAACATTTGAAAAACATTGCGACGGGACATGACAACGGCCAAGTGAGAAAGTACTGACAGTGCCTATCTCAGACGAGAGGTTAAAAACCCATTTCCTGACCCGACCGCGGTACCTCATTACTCCGATCCCACAGCCGAAGCCATGCTCACGTTTCTGTGAAGTACGTTGGAAAGACCAAAATCCGAGGTTCAACCGTCCCTCTCCTCTCGAGAAAGATAGAACACAGCACTACAAGCCCACTTGACCAAGTGAAAACATTTGAAAAACATTGCGACGGGACATGACAACGGCCAAGTGAGAAAGTACTGACAGTGCCTATCTCAGACGAGAGGTTAAAAACCCATTTCCTGACCCGACCGCGGTACCTCATTACTCCGATCCCACAGCCGAAGCCATGCTCACGTTTCTGTGAAGTACGTTGGAAAGACCAAAATCCGAGGTTCAACCGTCCCTCTCCTCTCGAGAAAGATAGAACACAGCACTACAAGCCCACTTGACCAAGTGAAAACATTTGAAAAAATTTGCGACGGGACATGACAACGGCCAAGTGAGAAAGTACTGACAGTGCCTATCTCAGACGAGAGGTTAAAAACCCATTTCCTGACCCGACCGCGGTACCTCATTACTCCGATCCCACAGCCGAAGCCATGCTCACGTTTCTGTGAAGTACGTTGGAAAGACCAAAATCCGAGGTTCAACCGTCCCTCTCCTCTCGAGAAAGATAGAACACAGCACTACAAGCCCACTTGACCAAGTGAAAACATTTGAAAAAATTTGCGACGGGACATGACAACGGCCAAGTGAGAAAGTACTGACAGTGCCTATCTCAGACGAGAGGTTAAAAACCCATTTCCTGACCCGACCGCGGTACCTCATTACTCCGATCCCACAGCCGAAGCCATGCTCACGTTTCTGTGAAGTACGTTGGAAAGACCAAAATCCGAGGTTCAACCGTCCCTCTCCTCTCGAGAAAGATAGAACACAGCACTACAAGCCCACTTGACCAAGTGAAAACATTTGAAAAAATTTGCGACGGATTTGAAAAATTTTTCCGACGGGACATGGTGGAGATTATTGATTAATCTCCACCAACGGCCAGATGGGAAATTAGTGACGGTGCCGATCTCCAACGAGAGGTTAAAAAACTCATTTCCTGACCCGACCGCGGTATCCTCATTACTCCGATCCCACAGCCGAAGCCATGCTCACGTTTCTGTGAAGTACGTTGGAAAGACCAAAATCCGAGTTGAACCGTCCCTCTCCTCTCGAGAAAGATCGAACAGAGCACTCCTTTCCCACAGGCCGTGGCCGGCGGATCGATGAAAGTTTCCGACCGTCGCAAAACCCACAACCTTTCATCGATCCGCCGACCGGGGTGTGCCTATGCCTCACCCATCCTCCTCGATGGATGGGGGGGAACCCAAGCATAGGCACCGGGGCACCTCTTTTCTCAACCAACACCTCCCCCCTAAAGAGGTTTTAAAGCAGTTGCAGGAGTGTTTGGAGGGAACACACCTTATGCTTGAGCGGTCACCCAAGCCTATAAAACCTTCATTTTAAAGAATTTGGCCACGATTTTTTCCAAGAATGCTTAGAATGAGGCCACAAACCACCATGCAAAATTTGAGCCAATTCTGAGAATTTTTTTTTTTTTGCCCCCGAAGGCCAACGTTGCACGGCCAAGGCTAAAATCGAGCACAAGGCGTGCCCACGCCGAGGCACCAACGTGTGCTATTTGCACACGCCAAGGCACCAAGGAGTGGCTGGGGTGAGGGGGGCACCCCATGGCATCACTCTTTTGTGGGGCCCACCGGACTGACCTTACACCTCCCCCCCTAAAGAGGTTTTAAAGCACTTTCAGGAGTGTTTGGAGGGAACACACCTTATGCTTGAGCGGTCACCCAAGCCTATAAAACCTTCATTTTAAAGAATTTGGCCACGATTTTTTCCAAGAATGCTTAGAATGAGGCCACAAACCACCATGCAAAATTTGAGCCAATTCTGAGAATTTTTTTTTTTTTGCCCCCGAAGGCCAACGTTGCACGGCCAAGGCTAAAATCGAGCACAAGGCATGCCCATGCCGAGGCACCAACGTGTGCTATTTGCACACGCCAAGGCACCAAGGAGTGGCTGGGGTGAGGGGGGCACCCCATGGCATCACTATTTTGTGGGGCCCACCGGACTGACCTTACACCTCCCCCCCTAAAGAGGTTTTAAAGCACTTTCAGGAGTGGTGGGAGGGAACACACCCTATGCTTGAGCGGTCACCCGACCCTATAAAAACTTCGTTTGAAAGATTTTTCCGTGCCATTTTTTGCATGGATGCCTAGAATAGTGTCATAGACTATCTTGCAAAATTTGAGCCAATTCCGAGAATTTTTTTTTTTTTTTTTCCCCACCAAGGCCTTGCCTAGCCAAGGCCAAAATCAGCCCATGGTGCCCAAAATGTGCACACTTCTACCAAGCCGTGCCATAAAAACTTCGTTTGAAAGAATTTTCCGTGCCATTTTTTGCATGGATGCTTAGAATAGTGTCATAGACTATCATGCAAAATTTGAGCCAATTCCGAGAAATTTTTTTTTTTTCCCCACCAAGGCCTTGCCAAGCCAAGGCCAAAATCAGCCCATGGTGCCCAAAATGTGCACACTTCTACCAAGCCGTGCCATAAAAACTTCGTTTGAAAGAATTTTCCGTGCCATTTTTTGCATGGATGCCTAGAATAGTGTCATAGACTATCATGCAAAATTTGAGCCAATTCCGAGAATTTTTTTTTTTTTTTTCCCCACCAAGGCCTTGCCTAGCCAAGGCCAAAATCAGCCCATGGTGCCCAAAATGTGCACACTTCTACCAAGCCGTGCCATAAAAACTTCGTTTGAAAGAATTTTCCGTGCCATTTTTTGCATGGATGCTTAGAATAGTGTCATAGACTATCATGCAAAATTTGAGCCAATTCCGAGAAATTTTTTTTTTTTCCCCACCAAGGCCTTGCCAAGCCAAGGCCAAAATCAGCCCATGGTGCCCAAAATGTGCACACTTCTACCAAGCCGTGCCATAAAAACTTCGTTTGAAAGAATTTTCCGTGCCATTTTTTGCATGGATGCCTAGAATAGTGTCATAGACTATCATGCAAAATTTGAGCCAATTCCGAGAATTTTTTTTTTTTTTTTCCCACCAAGGCCTTGCCTAGCCAAGGCCAAAATCAGCCCATGGTGCCCAAAATGTGCACACTTCTACCAAGCCGTGCCATAAAAACTTCGTTTGAAAGAATTTTCCGTGCCATTTTTTGCATGGATGCTTAGAATAGTGTCATAGACTATCATGCAAAATTTGAGCCAATTCCGAGAAATTTTTTTTTTTTCCCCACCAAGGCCTTGCCAAGCCAAGGCCAAAATCAGCCCATGGTGCCCAAAATGTGCACACTTCTACCAAGCCGTGCCATAAAAACTTCGTTTGAAAGAATTTTCCGTGCCATTTTTTGCATGGATGCCTAGAATAGTGTCATAGACTATCATGCAAAATTTGAGCCAATTCCGAGAATTTTTTTTTTTTTTTTCCCCACCAAGGCCTTGCCTAGCCAAGGCCAAAATCAGCCCATGGTGCCCAAAATGTGCACACTTCTACCAAGCCGTGCCATAAAAACTTCGTTTGAAAGAATTTTCCGTGCCATTTTTTGCATGGATGCCTAGAATAGTGTCATAGACTATCATGCAAAATTTGAGCCAATTCCGAGAATTTTTTTTTTTTTTTTCCCCACCAAGGCCTTGCCTAGCCAAGGCCAAAATCAGCCCATGGTGCCCAAAATGTGCACACTTCTATCAAGCCGTGCCATAAAAACTTCGTTTGAAAGAATTTTCCGTGCCATTTTTTGCATGGATGCCTAGAATAGTGTCATAGACTATCTTGCAAAATTTGAGCCAATTCCGAGAATTTTTTTTTTTTTTTTCCCCACCAAGGCCTTGCCTAGCCAAGGCCAAAATCAGCCCATGGTGCCCAAAATGTGCACACTTCTACCAAGCCGTGCCATAAAAACTTCGTTTGAAAGAATTTTCCGAGCAATTTTTTGCATGGATGCTTAGAATAGTGTCATAGACTATCATGCAAAATTTGAGCCAATTCCGAG
>CATOZR010000148.1:22500-24428 GCA_954870605.1 Acer campestre
CAACGGCCAAGTGAGAAAGTACTGACAGTGCCTATCTCAGACGAGAGGTTAAAAACCCATTTCCTGACCCGACCGCGGTACCTCATTACTCCGATCCCACAGCCGAAGCCATGCTCACGTTTCTGTGAAGTACGTTGGAAAGACCAAAATCCGAGGTTCAACCGTCCCTCTCCTCTCGAGAAAGATAGAACACAGCACTACAAGCCCACTTGACCAAGTGAAAACATTTGAAAAAATTTGCGACGGGACATGACAACGGCCAAGTGAGAAAGTACTGACAGTGCCTATCTCAGACGAGAGGTTAAAAACCCATTTCCTGACCCGACCGCGGTACCTCATTACTCCGATCCCACAGCCGAAGCCATGCTCACGTTTCTGTGAAGTACGTTGGAAAGACCAAAATCCGAGGTTCAACCGTCCCTCTCCTCTCGAGAAAGATAGAACACAGCACTACAAGCCCACTTGACCAAGTGAAAACATTTGAAAAAATTTGCGACGGATTTGAAAAATTTTTCCGACGGGACATGGTGGAGATTATTGATTAATCTCCACCAACGGCCAGATGGGAAATTAGTGACGGTGCCGATCTCCAACGAGAGGTTAAAAAACTCATTTCCTGACCCGACCGCGGTATCCTCATTACTCCGATCCCACAGCCGAAGCCATGCTCACGTTTCTGTGAAGTACGTTGGAAAGACCAAAATCCGAGTTGAACCGTCCCTCTCCTCTCGAGAAAGATCGAACAGAGCACTCCTTTCCCACAGGCCGTGGCCGGCGGATCGATGAAAGTTTCCGACCGTCGCAAAACCCACAACCTTTCATCGATCCGCCGACCGGGGTGTGCCTATGCCTCACCCATCCTCCTCGATGGATGGGGGGGAACCCAAGCATAGGCACCGGGGCACCTCTTTTCTCAACCAACACCTCCCCCCTAAAGAGGTTTTAAAGCAGTTGCAGGAGTGTTTGGAGGGAACACACCTTATGCTTGAGCGGTCACCCAAGCCTATAAAACCTTCATTTTAAAGAATTTGGCCACGATTTTTTCCAAGAATGCTTAGAATGAGGCCACAAACCACCATGCAAAATTTGAGCCAATTCTGAGAATTTTTTTTTTTTTGCCCCCGAAGGCCAACGTTGCACGGCCAAGGCTAAAATCGAGCACAAGGCGTGCCCACGCCGAGGCACCAACGTGTGCTATTTGCACACGCCAAGGCACCAAGGAGTGGCTGGGGTGAGGGGGGCACCCCATGGCATCACTCTTTTGTGGGGCCCACCGGACTGACCTTACACCTCCCCCCCTAAAGAGGTTTTAAAGCACTTTCAGGAGTGTTTGGAGGGAACACACCTTATGCTTGAGCGGTCACCCAAGCCTATAAAACCTTCATTTTAAAGAATTTGGCCACGATTTTTTCCAAGAATGCTTAGAATGAGGCCACAAACCACCATGCAAAATTTGAGCCAATTCTGAGAATTTTTTTTTTTTTTGCCCCCGAAGGCCAACGTTGCACGGCCAAGGCTAAAATCGAGCACAAGGCATGCCCATGCCGAGGCACCAACGTGTGCTATTTGCACACGCCAAGGCACCAAGGAGTGGCTGGGGTGAGGGGGGCACCCCATGGCATCACTATTTTGTGGGGCCCACCGGACTGACCTTACACCTCCCCCCCCTAAAGAGGTTTTAAAGCACTTTCAGGAGTGGTGGGAGGGAACACACCCTATGCTTGAGCGGTCACCCGACCCTATAAAAACTTCGTTTGAAAGATTTTTCCGTGCCATTTTTTGCATGGATGCCTAGAATAGTGTCATAGACTATCTTGCAAAATTTGAGCCAATTCCGAGAATTTTTTTTTTTTTTTTTCCCCACCAAGGCCTTGCCTAGCCAAGGCCAAAATCAGCCCATGGTGCCCAAAATGTGCACACTTCTACCA
>CATOZR010000149.1:0-47805 GCA_954870605.1 Acer campestre
AAGGGTGAATATTGATCCAGACATGGATTTCCTAGAATCCCTGTCTGTCTAAAATCAGAATCTGTATATCCTAATGGGATCAAATTCTGTCCAGAATACACTAGCATATAGTTTCTCGTTCTCCGAAGATACTTGAGAATAGTCTTGACAACAACCCAATGATCCAATCCTGTGTTGGACTGGTATCTGCTGGCTACTCCCACTGCAAAGCAGATGTCTGGTCTCGTGCATAGCATAGCATAGCATACATGAGACTATCTACTGCTGACGCATAGGGAACACGTCTCATATCCTCAACTTCTTGAGGTGTCTTAGGACACTGTTCCTTAGACAAGTGAACTCCATGCCTGGAAGGTAAATTACCTTTCTTGGAGTTCTGCATTGAAAATCGCACAAGAATTTTGTCGATATACGATGCCTGAGACAGTGCTATAAATTTTTTCTTGCGATCCTTTATAAGTTGGATCCTTAGAACATAACTTGCCTCTCCCAAATCTTTCATTTGAAATTGGCTGGCCAACCAGCCCTTTACATCAGACAATACTCCCACATCATTCCCAATGAGTAGGATGTCATCTACGTATAGGACCAAAAAAACTACTTTCTTGTCAATGATACGCTTGTAGACACAAGGCTCATCAATGTTTTGCTTAAAGCCATAGGTTTTGATCACATCATCAAACCTTATGTTCCAAGATCTAGATGCTTGCTTAAGTCTATAAATGGATCTTTACAACTTGCAAACTTTTTGCTCTTGAACTGGAGACACGAATCCCTTTGGTTGCATCATGTAGATGCTCTCATCAAGATTGCCATTCAAGAATGTAGTCTTCACGTCCATTTGCCAAATTTCATAATCAAAATAGGCAGCAATGGATAAGAGAATCCGAATAAACTTAAACATGGTTACTGGCGAGAAGGTCTCTTCATAATCGACCCCCTCCTTTTGGGTATAACCCTTGGCCACTAGCCTTGCCTTGAAGGTCTCTACCTTTCCATCTACTCCTCTCTTTCTCTTGTAGATCCACTTACATCCTATGGGTTTCACCCCATTCGGTAAGTCTACAAGTTCCCAGACTGAGTTAGAGTACATGGACTCCATCTCGAGATTCATGGCTTTAAGTCATTCCTCTTTATCAAGATCTTCCATTGCACTCTTAAATGTCAATGGATCATCCACACTATCAACAGAGACAACATCTTGTCCCTCACTTACACCCAAATAGCGTTCAAGCTGTCTCACAACCCAATCACTACGTCTAAATGGTATTGTATCTTGACTAGGAATCATCTGACTCTCAGATGTTAATAGATCAACAACTCTTGTTGACTGAGAACTGGTCTCACCAGGCTCAAACTCACTCAATACAATTTTAGAACGAGGCTTATGGTCACTAATATAATTATCCTCAAGAAACATTGCATTTGTCGATATAAACACTTTGTTATCTTCAGGACTATAGAAGTATCCACCTCTGGTCTCCTTGGAGTATCCTACAAACAAGTAGACCACAGACTTAGGTTCTAGCTTTTCACTTCTGTTCTTTAGCACGTGTGCTGGACACCCCCATACGCGAAAATGTCGCAAACTAACTTTACGACCATTCCACAACTCTAAAGGAGTCTTAGGAACAGATTTGGATGGCACTACATTCAAAATGTATGCCATTGTTTGTAACTCATATCCCCAAAAAGAATTTGGTAACGATGAGAAACTAATCATAGATCTCACCATTTCCATTAGGGTTCTATTTCTCCTCTCTGCAACACCATTATGCTGAGATGTACTAGGAGCTGTGAGTTGGGACACTATCTCATACTCGACCATGAAGTCTTCGAACTCTTGGTCAAGGTAATCACCTCCACGACCTAATCGTAGAGTCTTGATAGTCTTTCCTAACTGATTTTCAACTTCGGCTCGGAATTCTTTGAACTTTTCAAAAGTTTTCGACTTCCGTTGCATTAAGTAGACATATCCGTATCTTGAGTAGTCATCTATAAAGGTGACATAATACTTATAACCACCCCTTGCTTTAACATTCATCGGTCCACAGACGTTTGAATGTATAAGCTCTAGTGTTTTTTTAGCTCTCAGCCCTTTTCCAGTAAAAGGTCTCTTGGTCATTTTACCTTCTAAATAGGATTTGCAGATAGGTAAGGTGCCAACCTTTAACTCAATTAAAGGTCCGCTTTTCACTAGTCTATCTATCCTATCAAGGTTGATATGGCCAAGTCTTAGATGCCATAGATACGTTTCGTTTTCTGGAGAAATCTTTTGTCGTTTAGTTTTTGGTTTTTCAACCTTAAACATTTCAGTGTTGAGTAGTGTTGTATGTATTAACGGTCTTAACACATATAAATTATTTTCATTAATTCCTGAACAAATATTCAGACCATTCTTTGCAATAATAACTGATTTATTATCAAAAGAACAGAATATAATTGTTCTAACAATTCAGAAACGGAAATTAAATTCGTATAAATCTAGGAATGAAAAATACTTTGTCCAATAATATAAAATTATTATTACAAAAACGCAATCTAATTACGCCCACTGCTCGTGCCGACACAATATCCCCTGACCCCACACGTATAAAGAAGGCTCCCTCCTCAAGCTGTGTCCAAGAATCAGTCCACTGCAAAGAAGAACAAACATGATTAAGTGGCCCCCGAATCAACTATCCAAGGTGAGGAATCATCTTCCACTAAACATGACTCAAGAACAAGTAAATCATATTTACCTTTTGTTTTCTTCTTCTTGGCTACCTCCTCTAGATATTGAGGACAATTCCTCTTCCAGTGCCCGACTTTGTCGCAATGGAAACATTTTCCCTTGCTCTTGTCGATGGAAACGCCTTTCTTTTTGCTCTCGGCTTTCTTGGGTTTGGGCTTACCCTTCGCCTTCCCAGTAGACCTCTTCCTCTTCTTGTTATTAGAGGAAGATGGTTCGGCAACATTTGCCTCACCGGTCCTGCCCTTGCTGTCCTTAGTCAAGGACTCAAAGATAGTGAGCTCATTGAGCAACTGTGTGCGACTGAACCTAAGCTTGTTCATCCCATAGTTATTCTTGAACTGATCGAAACTCTTCGGAAGAGTCGTCAGTATGATGCTCACCTGACTGGGTCATCAATGGCCCCGCCATTGATTTCTGCTGTGTTGAAGTAGGACATCATGTTCAGGACATATTCCCGAACTGATGTACCATCCTTCATACGAGTGAGCATAGCGGAACGAACAGCTTCATGCCGCTTTTGCTCAGAGGGTTGCCCAAACATAGCCTGCAATGACTCCATTATTTCAAATGCAGTACCCATTGCTTCGTGCTTTGTGACAAGCACATCTGTCATACTTGCTAACAGATATGTTCGACTTTCTCATCTGATGAGACCCATTTCTCATATGCCTCACGAACAGTTCGTGCGGCATTGGCAGTAGGCATTGGAGGACATTCCTCCGTAAGCACAAACTTAAGGTCCTTGGTGACCAAAATTGCATTGATATTGTGTTTCCATTTAGTGTAGTTATCACTAGTTAATTTGTCATTGGCTATGATTTGTAATAGTTCAGTTGACATGGCTGAAAAAACAAAAATAAAGAATTCATTCATTCATACATTCAAAACATGTGCAAATGTTCAACATAAAATTAAACATGATGCATGAAAATGTTTAATGAACAAGAACAACCCTAAAAAGTGTTACTATGCCATGACAATCCAACATACCACAAGCAAGTGCTGCCTTAGGGTCAGTCAAATTCTTGCATGTTGGATCGAGACATTCTCAATCAAATGTTATACTAGAATAACTCTTATTCCTCTAATATTCAACCATCGTATATTTCAGTTAGGTTTATAATTAACCAATTTAATTAAAACCTTGTGAGCGTAATCTATCATTTCAGATCTCATGAGCTTAACTCGAGAATTACCCGCCTTAGGGTCGGTCAATCCCGAAATCCCCTCAGAAATCCTATCCGTTAGGAAGTCAACCTTGATATTGATTCTTATGGAAACCCTCCTTAGGGAGGACGAAAACAAAGCTATCATGAGGCCGCACTCGAATCTTACGGTGTTGAACTAATGATGGAGACCGTGGGATACAATGTCATATATCCCTCTCCCACTCATTATTTTATAATAAGGGTTTTCTATTAATATTAATGCACCTAGAAAAAACTAGATTAAATGGCTAATTTCAATCTAAGCGTCAAGTGCATTAATCACAAATTATTAGAATCCTATTCCAATAACTAATAAACTAATTTGATTTTTAACTCTTAAAAATCTAGTTCATTAGTGAAAATTCTAATCTATGTAAATTATTTACTAAGACTAGAATTATAAATAATGTATTTACCAAGTTTTAACTATTAAAACTAAACACATTATTGGGTCCAATTATTATTAGGGGCTTAATCAAATTAATGCTAATAAATATTAAAGGACCCTACTAATCTAAGTAATTAAACTCTTTAATTATTAGATTAGTGATTAATGAGAATTACCAAGTTTTTACTCCTAAAAACTAATCCCATTAATTTATAGCCATTTATGTGTATAGCCCATTTTAATCACATTAAAACTAAAACACATAATAAAATAGGCTAACATGCATGTATGATATATCACCATATATTTATGTGTTGGCACAACTAATTTAAAACACATGTGTATGCATGACAATGCTTATTCATCAAATAATAAAATATATACATGAGTTGACCGAGTGTTGTAGATTATTTGACCTAAAAAAAAATGAAATCTAATTACAAAAATATTCCCAAGGCATTCCTTGGTCTTCTTGTAATTTATGAGTCTTCCAATCTCTTCGGGTCACATCGATTCATCTCATGAATCCAGAACAGGAAATCTGCATGGAACACACTAGGCAACACTTGCCAATGAAACTGTGCAACCGGGACACACCTCGCTTGCATACCAACCAGCAGTGTTGCACAAAGCAACATGCACAGTCATGCAAGACAATGTGCGTGGGTATGCACAATTGCGCAAGTCAATATGTGCCTCACCCTTCTTTGACTAAAGCGGATCTTCATGTATACCAGGTCTTCATTTGATTACATCAAATATTTATTTATTTTATTTTTTTATTATACAATAAGCAGTAAATAAAAAAAATAAAAATATAAAAATATAAAAACATTATACAACCCAGAAACACTCTAAATCCACAACACCATAAAAAATTACGATCAACCATGTTTTTAAATAAAACAATTTAATCAAAAACATCATATATTCGTTAAATTTGTGCCTACACATTCACACATGCAACCAGGAGCAATCGAATCCGATTATACTGTACAAAAATTGGCTCTGATACCAATTGTTGGAACCTAGGGTTACAGATTGCGCAGAGGAAAGGTTTTTAAATTTTTTTAATGCAATCATAAACTAACCCATTTGTACAGTAATAATCAAATGCAATAAGAAAGTAAACGATTCATACCAACGTAGGAGGCTCCTTCACTTTAATATGATTTACTCCTGATTTGAACCACTTGATCTTCCTCGCTATCTCCCAGAACTGGTAACAGCGTGTGGGCACGTCACGGTACTCAAGAACAAAAATG
Organism: Acer campestre; assembly: GCA_954870605.1. NCBI lineage: Eukaryota > Viridiplantae > Streptophyta > Magnoliopsida > Sapindales > Sapindaceae > Acer > Acer campestre. Next base: position 5,596 of record CATOZR010000149.1, read on the forward strand.
GAGGTAGATGAGAAGAGCACACAAAAGACATCTCTTGTTCTTTTGTTGGTGAAGTGCGGCAATAATAAGTCAAAAAAAAAAAAAAAAAAAAAAACAATTCTTTTATTTTGTCTCTAGCTGCACCCCTGTTTCTCTTTTTCTTCTTTTGTTTTATGCAACCTATTTGCTTTTAAAACTTCTCTCATTAAAAGACAAAAAACTGATGCCTTTAAAATTTTTGTGTAAGTTGATCTCATATAATTCGGTTGTTATTTTTAAATTAAAAATATATCTCATATATCTTTAAAAACAAACCAAATCTATTTGATTTAAAAACAAAAATAAAAATCTTTATAAAGATATCTCATATCTTTTAAAAAATAATTAAATATTTATTTTTGAATTTAAACATTTTAAATTCAATTTAAAATATTTAATTTAATAAAATAAAATAATCATATTATCTTATTTCAAAATCAAATATCAATTAACACCGTCCATTTAGTAATTAACAACAGAATTAAATAATCTTATTATTTAATTTATTTAATCACCATTATTCATTAATTGAATAATCACATTATTCAATTAATTCCCGAATAGACACGTGTTACTTTTGTAACACAATTAATTGGACAATCCAATTAATTAACCGTGACCCTTGTTACCTAAATCGATCGGGCTAGCAAGGGGACCTAATGGACCCAGAGTATTTTGAGCTCCTATAATCCTTAGAAATAAAGAATTAAAATCTTTAATTAATATTTTATGATTATTAACTTCGGTGTTTTTCCACTAAAAACCCGAAATTGCACTCTCTCAACTATAGACGTTTTTACACAAACCAATAACTCTTGATATCCATCGATATAGCTATTACATATGGTATAATCCTCCACAGGTAGTTCATAATTAAAGCTGGGTCATAATGTCCATTATACCCCTCTAATCATATCATTCCATTAAGTACCATTGATTCTCTAATAAACAATAAATCCTACATTCCTTACGGAATTAGGAGAGTGCTCATATTGTTCAAGCCCTGAATCAACCCTTAAGGGAACTACTATCTACTTCTCAAAACAAGGAGTGGATTCCACTATTGTGTGCAGACCTTCCCAGTCACAAGCCAAACCGTGATTCCAACATACGAAGTTATTGACCGGGAATGCTGTTAGGGTTATGCTCAATAGCAAGAGTGTAATGTTGTACTTGACAATCTTTTTATATTAATAAAGTGATTTCTATTTGTTAACAAAATCTTATATAGCTTTTATTATTATAATTGTCAAAGTAAATAATCATAAGGTAAAAAAACTATGAGAAAAGAAGAATTGTTCATACATCTAGATATGTATGAGGTAGACACAATTCTTTAGTTAGTCTTGAATAATGTTCACAACTTATGTTAAAGGTTGGACACCTTTATCTTGTTAAAGTTGTAGAATTCTTTTACTAGCATTTGAGTGGGATCAAATGTGTTGTGATGAGTCTAAAATCTTCGAAGGGTCTTCGAGTAAAAGAATCTAGTGCACTGGGTGCATTGAACTAGATCACAATGAAATATTTTTTTCTAGAACCGTCAATAGATAAAAGTCTTTTCATTATCAGGACAATTGGAGAGTCTATCTTAATCTTGAGATAAATGATGGACTTACGGTTGCAAGTGTTATCATTTGAGCTATCAATGAGTACAATTATATAGCATAGTCTATCCTTGATAGTTTGGTGGTATTCATTTGTTAATCGATAGAGGACTTCATTTATAGATATAGACATCGTGGCTCCATTTATTAAATGTGAGTAGAATATCATCGTATGGATGCTTTGTGGTTTTGGATATGAAATCTTAACGTTGAGTTTTAATTTCATTTTTTGTTTAAATAAATTTGAATATTCAGTTACTTTTAATAAAAATTTTATTATTAGTAAGGATGACAAATTTGTTTGCAAAGGTACATTGGAAAATGGTCAATTTTATTTACATAGAAATATCTCTCACTTGTTAGACACAGAATTAAAACAACCTAATCATAAAAGAGTAAAATTATCAAAATATGAAACCTACCTATGCTATTTGCGCCTAGGTCATATTAACCTTAATAGGATTAAAAGATTGGTTAGTGATGGACCCTTCAAGTGACTTAAAGGTTGATGATCTACCAACTTATGAATCCTGTTTGGAAGGTAAAATGACTAAACGGTCGTTCAGGACCAAAGGAACAAGAGCCATTGAATGTTTAGGATTAATGCATACTAATGTATGTGATCCTATGAGCATTCAAGCTAGAGGTGGATATGAGCACTTTATCACTTTCACAGATGATTATTCAAGATTTGGTTATGTGTATCTCATGAGACATCAATTAGATGCTTTTGACATGTTCAAAGCATTTAAAGCTGAAGTGGAAAATCAGCTAGAGAAACACATAAAAATCTTGAGATCTGATCGTGGTAGAGAATATCTATCTGGTGAGTTTCAGTAATATCTTTTTTAATGGGATCATTTCTCAGTTTTTTGCACCAGGTACATCTCAACAGAATGGGGTGGCAGAAAGAAGAAATAGAACTCTTTTGAATATGGTTAGGTCAATGTTGAGTTATTCAACACTCCCTGTTTCTTTTTGGGCATATACTCTACAAACTGCAATGTACATTCTAAATGATGTACCATCGAAGTCGGTTCCTCAAACACTGCATGAGTTGTGGACTGGGCAAAAGCCTAGTTTACAACACTTAAGGATATTTGGTTGTCCTGCGCATGTGTTAAAAGGAAAGACAGAAAAGATGGAGTCTCGTACAGAAACATGCATATTTGTGGGGTATCCAAAACGAACTAAAGGGTATTATTTCTATAGTCCTTCATATATTAAAGTGTTTGTTTCGACAAATGTTAAATTTTTGGAAAAGGACAATATGTAAGAGTTTATACCTAAAAGTAGAATTGTCCTAAATGAGATGTCAGGAGATACAATTCCACAAGAAGTTTCACAACCTGGCCCAATTGTAAGTTCCGAACCATCATAAGATCAACAACCTACCATTCCTCATCTTGGTGGGAGGGTTGTAAAACAACCCAAGAGATACATCAGTCTGGGAGAATCATTGGAGAATCTCCCGGACGACGATGATCCTTACACATATAAGGAAGCAATGGAGGACGTTGATAGTCGCCATTGGCAAAAGGCAATGCAATCTGAGATTGAGTTCATGTTCAATAACAAATTCTGGTCCCTTGTAGACTTGCCTAAAGGGATAAAACCCATTGGGTGCAAGTGGGTATACAAGAGGAAAAGAGGTATGGATGGAAAGGTGGAAACCTTTAAAGCTAGATTAGTAGCTAAAGGTTACACACAGAAAGAAGGTATCGATTACGAGGAAACGTTCTCTCCTGTGGCCATGCTTAAATCCATTAAGATACTCTTATCCATTACAACATCTTTAGATTTAGAGATTTGGTAAATAGACGTCAAGACAGCTTTCCTTAATGGAAGTCTTGACAAAAGCATATATATGATGCAACCAGAAGGATTCATTGAAAATGGCCAAGTGGAAAAGGTATGCAAGTTGCAAAAATCCATATATGGATTAAAGCAAGCATCCAGATCCTGGAACATAAGGTTCGATCAAGCTGTGAAAGGTTTTGGATTTGTTTAGAACCTTGACAAACCTTGTGTATACAAAAGGATCAAAGGCGACAAGTTGGTTTTCCTAATTCTTTATGTTGATGATATACTACTCATCGGAAACGATGTAGGTGTATTGACATCAGTAAAAGAATGGTTAGCAAAACAATTTGATATGAAGGACTTAGGAGAAGTAAGTTATATTCTTGGTATCCAAGTAATAAGGGATAGAAAGAATAGAACGATTGCACTATCCCAAGCTCCATACATAGATAAAATCTTGTCTAGGTTTTCCATGCAAGATTCCAAGAAAGGTATGTTACCTTTCAGGCATGGAATCAAACTTTCTAAGGAACAAGTTCCTAAGAATGAGCATGAAGAGAAATTCATGAGCAGGGTTCCATATGCCTCGGCAGTTAGAAGTCTCATGTATGCAATGCTCTGCACTATACCAGATATTTGTTTTGTTATTGGCATAGTTAGTAGGTTTCAATCGAAACCTGGTCCTGATCACTGGATGGCTGTCAAGCATATTTTCAAGTATCTCAGGAGAACGAGAGACAATATGCTTGTATACTCTGGAGGGGATTTGATTCCCGTAGGGTATACAGATTCTGATTTCCAGTGGGATTCTGACTCTAGAAAATCCACATCAGGATCTGTGTTTACTCTTGGAGAAGGAGCAGTCATATGGAGGAGTATCAAGCAATCATGCATTGCTGACTCCACCATGGAAACTGAGTATGCTGCTGCAGGCGGAAACTGAGATTGTTCATAGGGGTGACGTGACGATTACCAAAATCGCGTCGCAGAAAATCTAACAGATCCCTTCACAAAGGCTCCCACAGAAGAGTTTTGATGGGCACCTAGAGAACATGGGAATGAGAGATATGACACATTTGCTATAGCGCAAGTGGGAGATTGTTAGGGTTATGCTCAATAGCAAGAGTGTAATGTTGTACTTGACAATCTTTTCATATTAATAAAGTGATTTCTATTTGTTAACAAAATCTATATAGCATTTATTATTATAATTGTCAAAGTAAATAATCATAAGGTCAAAAGACTATGAGAAAAGAAGAATTGTTCATACATCTGGATATGTATGAGGTAGACACAATTCTTTAGTTAGTCTTGAATAACGTTCACAACTTAAGTTAAAGGTTGGGCACCTTTATCTTGTTAAAGTTGTAGAATTCTTTTACTAGCATTTGAGTGGGATCAAATGTGTTGTGATGAGTCTAAAATCATCGAAGGGTCTTTGAGCAAAAGAATCTAGTGCACTAGGTGCATTGAACTGGATCATAATGAAATACTTTTTCTAGAACCGTCAATAGATAAAAGTCTTTTCATTATCAGGACAATCGAAGAGTCTACCTTAATCCTGAGATAAATGATGGACTTATGGTTGCAAGTGTTATCATTTGAGCTATCAATGAGTACGATTATATAGCATAGTCTATCCTCGATAGTTTGGTGGTATTCATTTGTTAATCGATAGAGGACTTCATTTATAGATATGGACATCGTGGCTCCATTTATTAAATGTGAGTAGAATATCATCATATGGATGCTTTGTGGTTTTGGATATAAAATCTTAACGTTGAGTTTTCAATGGTGTCTATTGAAAGATGACTTCTGGACAAGTTATAATATATATCCAAGTTCAAAGTGTGGTCATATGAGCAAATATGGTAACTTGGAGAGCTATAGGCGGTCTATGAGCTCTTGGCGATTACTGATATTCTTCACGAGGATTCACTATCTCCCATATGATTGTCTAGGGTATGAATGAATATCGTTAACTTGTTCCATCTTTATTTAAAAGTGCAATTTTAGTTCTTTAGTGAATGAGCTAAAATTAATAGATTGAACCTAAGTGAATCATTTGTTGATTGTGATTGGGTTATGTCTATTGGATCTTAAATTTAGATAGGCCCGCCAAGATCCCCAATCCGCACGGACTTGCATGAATCACTTGATATATTCTACCGGACTATTTATGGGTCCATTTAGAATTGTATTTAATGTTAATAATATAATTTGCACATTATTTATTTAATGGGTTGTTTAATTATATTAATATATTAATGAAAGGCATGTGGGCTTGTTTCTTTTAGTAAGAATGAGTCTAGTTCACATGTGGGCTTTTTATTAAAGTCCAAATGGATTAAATAAAATAAGAAAACAATATGTAGGCCCAAGTTCTAGTCATGGGCGGCAATGGCTAATTTTTTAGCCCATTATATTGTTTTATTTTATTATTTAATTAAATGGAAATTAATTAATATGTTAATTAATTATTTAATTAAAAATCAAATCTTTTTCTGATTAGGAAATATGTTTCCTAGTAGTATACTACTATTAGTATTATACTGAATATAAAAGACTTTATTTGTTTAGTCAAATAAGGAAGTCTTTTATATAGTCACAAATACACTAAAGAGTTGGATTAGGGTTTGTATATAATATATATGCATGTGGAATATATAGTTGGTATATATCATATATACATGCGGAATATATAGAGATTATATACATGCATGCGGATATATGAATTAGACATACATATATGCATGCAAAATAAAGAAATATATATATGGCCGGTGATAATATATATACTATATATAATGCACGCAGTGTTTTAACAAAACTAAAACACTTATATGTTGCATGCAGTATTTTGAATACAAAACATATATATATTTTTTAAATGCATGCAGTGTTTGAATATAAAACAAATATATGTGTATCAGGCGTGCAATATATATATAAAAAGATATATATTAGGCTATGGTGCAATATATATATATATACAAATATATATATTAGGCGTGAAAAAGACATGTATATATTCTTCATATATTTTCAAGAACCCTAGTTTTTGCAATTGAGAGATTTTTCTTTTGCTAGAGAAAAATAAATCCAACTCTTAGACTAGTGTGAAATTCGGACCAAGAGAGATTGTGAGAAGAATTGTTCTTATTTCGATAGTGCACTAGTGATCTTTACATCAAGAGGTCTTGTGCACAATTTCGAATAAGGTTCACGCGAGTTTCAATCTAACGATTGTGAATTCAAAAGTGACCGGGACATTCTTAACAATCTATTGGAATTTTTGTGACTAACAGAAATCAGAAAAGTTTTGTTGTCCATTCTCAGGTATACAATTTAAAAAGAAGGGAGACCACGCTCCTAGGTGATTCACGTTCGTGATCGGATTGGACGATCTTGCGGATTACCATAGACGCATAGTCAATCGGATCACGTGACAAAGGTACAGTATCTTTTGATGTATATGTTTATTAATTAAAGGGTTAAGGTTCAATATGGGAAAATTTTAAAATATACTAAACTTTATTTTAGTCTCGCTTCCGCTACGTGCACGTATTTTTTCCCTACAAATGCAACTCCGATCTCACCCATGGTATATCAAAAACCACAATCTAACCTGAAGGAGTCGATAAGACACTCAGGATTAAGATCACCCTTATATAGCCATCATTTGTTGATATATATGAATCTCATCTTTTAACGGATCTTAGTGAGAGATTCATATAGATCATGGCCCAGTCCTATATGATCAAATCATATAAGGTGCCCTCCATTCTCAAATCTCCATATGAATGATCTTGGATAAGATCACCGTACATTACGGAATAAATTGCAGCTATAGATTGACCACAAATAAAGTACCCAGCTTTATTTGCTATCTACGGACTCTTTAGATTGCTCGTTTCAAAATAAATCCATATGCATATGACATTCATATACTCAGTTTGAAATTACATCTGGCAATCTTGGATGTTAAGTACACATGTTATTATAAATGTATGAGACAATTTGAATGAATAAACTACTTCTTTTATTTCTTGTTCAATTCACATTTACAAACTACAAGCTTTAGGGCAAAAACACCAACACTTCACCCATTCTTGCTTCACTTTGGAACCACGATTTGCAATGAATCTGCCTTCCACATGCTTTAGACTTAGGCAGGTTGGAGCAGAATGACCAAACGATTTACACTCCGGAAAAATCTTTGGTCTCTATTGGTATTCAACCAGAATTTCAACATTTTCCCCATTATTGAGCTCATCACAATCGTCCATAAGTAAATCAAAAGAATCAACTAACTTGCTAGTAGCATCAATTTCGATACAAATTCTGGCTTACAAAATTCTTTTCATAGATTCAGTTAGACTATCAGCATAAAGAGGTTTCCCAACAGCACTAGCAATATAGCTTAGCCCCTCTTCAGTCCAATATTCATGAGGAATATTAAAAAACTTGACCCATACTGGAACCTTAGAATAAGATTCTTTCGTTAAAACAAGCCAAGAGTGTCATTTCTAAGAATTATCATTCTTCCATCAAAAAGCCATAGACCAACCTCAAGATATTTAGAGCAAGAGTCATCATCTGAAAACTTGAAAAAATAGAACCTTTTTTCATTCGTGAGCACCTCTAGAAGATCGTAATTACCCCAAATCTTCTTAGCAATATTGTTTACAAGAGAGAATGAGAGCTTCTTCTTAATAAAATAACCTACCAAGGAGTTCTTCCAAGCTTTAGAGCCATCCTCTGCAACTTCCATGGGTAGGGAGACACACTTCCTATTACCACTTGTAAGGGCTGGTAGAATTTTAGGTTCAAAGGCTTACTTGTGGGGATATCCATAATTGGACCATTGTGAGCACCTTTCAGTACATTACTATAAGAAAAAGAGCTTTTTTCATAAATTATAGGAGGCAATTGACCTACAACAATGTTAGCATCTTTATTCACCAAAGAATGAGTGATAGAGATACCTTTATTTTGGGAGACCTCTTCAAGTTGGATCATACGGGAAGAGTTGGGATTAACTTTCCTTTGTTGCTCCTTAACTCATAAACCTTCAATCTCATGAGACAAACTAGCTCCATTGCAAATAATATTAGTACCAGCTGAAATATTTTCAATTTAAGGACTCCATCCATCTCCATGGGAAAGAGCCTTATTCAAAACCTTACTAGCTTCCAAGAGAGAGGGAAAACTAGAAAAGGAAGATATAGAAAAGGGTGGATTCTCCATGATAGAATCGGAGAAACCCTAGAGAAAACACAAACCAGAATAGAAAACTTGAAAAGGAAGTAACTCAGTGCTGTAAATCCCAAATCACAAAGTTCTTGATTCTAGGTTGCATAGAAAATCACGATCTACAATCTTAAAGAAGGAAAAATTAACTGAGTCTAACTGAAGAGGGCCAAAATAGCAAAACAACGGTGAAACACTAATAAAAGAAGACAAACAAGAGCATAGATATTGAAACTACCGTAACTCTATGAAAAAAATGCCAAATCATGAGTTTTTTTAATTAAAACTTGCATGAAATTTAACATTCTACAACTCTGAAGAAGAGCATAAGATCAAAATCAGACCAGAAGTGGCTCGGGATTGTAAAATGGTGCCGAAATCCTAAAACTTAAGCTCTCAACCATGCAGAGCGTTTTTTGAAAAAAAAAAAAAAGGTTTTTAAGATGGGACTTGAGATTTTACCTTCCAGACATGAAGTAGCACAAACGGGGGTTTCTAGGAGTACCTTATTTTTTAATTTGTTATTGGCCTTAGAACGTCTCTTCTCAGGAGGTCTCTTGTCATCAATGATCTTTTCCTTACTAGTAGGAAGTGATGCTTCTATGAGCTTCTCCTTAACCACTAAGCCGCTTGAACCTCCTTGAACTAAGCTAGAGATGATCATACCCTTCTCAAGAACAATCTCCTAAACTTTTCTAAGCTTCTTAGAAAGACCACTCTTTTCAACCAAGAGCCTTCGAGTTGTTGTTACAAACTCATCCACTTGTATCTTGATCAAATCTTCCTTATCCTCAACCTCTCTTAAAGTTATTTCCAATTTCTTTTCAAGGCTATTTACTTTAGCCAAAAGATTAAGATGGGTTGAATTCGAACTTGGATGTGTTAGGATTATGCTCAATAGCAAGAGTGTAATAATGTAATTAACAATCTTTTTTTCATATTAATAAAGTGATTTCTGTTTTAAACAAATCTTATAGCATTTATAGTTTAATAATTGTCAAAGTAAATAATCATAAGGTCTAAAGACTATGAGAAAAGAAGAATTGTTCATACATCTGGATATGTATGTGGTAGACACAATTCTTTAGTTAGTCTTGAATATCGTTCACAACTTAAGTTAAAGGTTGGGCACCTTTATCTTGTTAAAGTTGTAGAATTCTTTTGCTAGCATTTGAGTGGGATCAAATGAGATATGATGAGTCTAAAATCATCGGAGTGTCTTCGAGCAAAAGAATCTAGTGCACTGGGTGTATTGAACAGGATCACAATGAAATACTTTATCTACAACCGTCAGTAGATAAAAGTAATTTCATTATCAGGACAATCGAAGAGTCTATCTTAATCCTGAGATAAATGATGGACTTATGGTTGCAGGTGATATCATTTGAGCTATCAATGAGTACGATTATATCGCATAGTCTATCCTCGATAGTTTGGTGATATTCATTTGTTAATCGATAGAGGACTTCATTTATAGATATGGACATCGTGGCTCCATTTATTAAATGAGAGTATAATATCATCATATGGATGTTTTGAGGTAATTGGATATTAAATCTCAACGTTGAGTTTTCAATAGTGTCTATTGAAAACATGGCTTCTGGACAAGTCAAAATATCCAAGTTCAAAACGTGGTCATATGAGTAAATATGGTAACTTGGAGAGTTATAGGCGGTCCATGAACTCTTGGTGATTACTGATATTAATCACGAGGATACACTATCTCCAATATGATTGTCTAGGGTATGAATGAGGAAACATCTTCCTTTTCTGTCTTTATTTAAGAGTTCAATTTTAGCTTTTTAGTGGAATGAGTTAAAATTAATGGATCGGACCTAAGTGAATCATTTGTTGATTGTGATTAGGTTATGTCTATTGAAGCTTAAATTTAGATAGCCCGCCAAGATCCCCAATCCACACGGACTTGCATGGATCACTTGATATATTCTACTGGACCGATTTAGGGTCCATCTAGAATTGCATTTAATATATTAAGAATATAATTTGCACATTATTTATGTAATGGGCTGCTAAATTATATTTATATATTAATGGATGACATGTGGGCTTGTTTCTTTTAGTAAGAATAGGTCTAGTTCACATGTGGGCTTTTTATTTAAAGTCCTATGGATTTAATGAAATAAGAAAATAATATTTGGGCCCAATATTAGTATATGGGGCGGCAAGGTGGTTAAAATAACCTTAATATTATTTTGTTTTCATTATTTAATTAAATAAGAATTAATTAATTTATTAATTAATTGTTTAATTAAGAAACAAATCTTTTCTAAATAGGAAATACGATTCCTATTGGTATACTATTAGTAGTAGTGTACTTAAATTAAAAGACTTGTTTGAAAAGGAAATAAATAATTAATTTTATTTATTTAATCAAATAAGAAGTCTTTTTAATTTAGTCAAATAAGGAATAAAAGATTATTGAGTTGGATTAGGGTTTGGAAATCTTAAACAAAATAGGAATTAGGGTGCAATTCAAACTCTTCTTTTTGTTTGATTTTTGCGGCAACCCTAATTGATTTTGGCTAAGGATTTCGGCCACCCTAAGTTAAAAAGAGAAAAGAAAATTTGCCATATATAAGGCCATTATTATTTTCGGCCAGACCAAGGGTTTATGTGCAGAAATTTTATTTCTTCTTCTTCTTCTTCTCAACTCATAGTTAGAGATCTATTATTCTACTAAAAACAAAAGGAACATAGATTATTCTTTGATGGTATATTGTTTGCTTGTTCATTAATAAGCTTGTATATACTATATCGATTAAGGTTCACGCGAGTTTCGATCATAAGATTGAGAACTCAAAAGTGACCGGAATAATCTTAGGTTCCTTTAGATTGTTTTTGGGACTAACGAATCAAGAAAAGTTTGTTTAATCCAATCACAGGTTTGCAATTCAAAGAAAGGGAGACCACGCTCCTAGGTGATCCACGTTCGTGCTAGGATTGAAGATCTTGCGGATTACCATCGACGCAAGTCAATCGGATCACGCGACAAGAGGTATTAATCTTTTGTTTATTTTTATATCTTTAATTAATCAAAAGGGTTTAAGGTTCATAAAATTGGAAAAAATTTAAAAGCTACTCAAACTATTATTTTAGTCTCGCTTCCGCCGCGGGTATATTTTTCCCTACAAGATGCTCTTGAAGATTTGAATCAACTTCCTTGTCAAAAGATACTTGACATTCTTCCTCTAAAGATGAGTGAGAGGCCATAAAAGCAACAAAGTTGAACCAACTCTTCCTCACTAGAAGACTCATCACTTGAACTCTCCTCTTCACTAGAGTCTTTACCATCACTCCAAGTGGCCGCCATTACTTTCCCTTTCTTGTCCTTCTTAGCAAAAGTCTTTGGACACTCGGAAGCAAATTGACCAAGGGCATGACACTTATTGCATTCAACCTTGCTTTTACTCCTGTCATGCCTATCCTTGTTGTACCTTGGAGTGTGTGGCTTCTTGACTTCCTTAGAGAACTTGCCACTTGGTTTGGCACCTCTCTTCATAAACTTCCTAAACTTCCTCACCAATAAAGCCATCTCCTTGTCATCATCACTACTTTCTTCTTTGACAACTTTGAGAGCTATACCCTTGTTCTTAGCCTTCGGTTTCATGCTAGCCTCATAAGTTTGAAGAGATCCTAGCAACTCATCTAAGCTCATGTCATCAATGTCTTTACTCTTTTCAATGGTCGTAACATTGTCTTTGAACCTCTTAGGTAGAGATCTTAGGATCTTCCAACTGAGCTGCTTTCTGGAGATTGGAGTGCCAATAGCTTGGCATTGGTTTGAAATGTCTGGTAGCTTTTATTGAAAGTCAACAAACTTGTTGTATGGTTCTATATTTTGATTGGCTTATTTCGTGGACAAACCACATGTGGGGCTTGTTATAAGGGTAGCTTAGGCTTTTAATGGTTGGTGTTTTGCACAACCAAGGCCCTCTTAATACCTTAAGAGAAGAAGTACCAAAGGTATATTCTAGTGCTTACTTGCTTTGAAGAGATCTAGTTGCACACACGCACAACTCATGCATATCTCTTATTCTTGTATGTTGTGTGTATTATATAAGTGCATTCATGTTCTTGAATATCTCTTCATACATGTTTTAATTGATTGCATCTGGTTTATTGAAATGCCATAAAATGTTTAGGCATTAGGATGCAAAGCCATGAATTCTATTCATGTATATTTGAATTGAGTGCATCTTGTTCTATGAAATGCCATGACATGTTTAGGCATTAGGATGCATTCAATTCCCACACTTGCACTTCATGGTTGTTAGCCTTAAGTTTGGTGTAATTCGTTTCCCAAAGGATGTTCGAAAACGTCCACACGTGCACGTTGGTGTGTATGGTTTTGTGCGATGATTGCCGTTGGAGATGCCCTTGGCTTCTCCTTTGGTTTCACCATTTCTGGTGAAACGGTGATTGAGATCGGCGGCCTGACCGTAGATTGAAACTGCCCTTTGAGACCTAATTGATTTTTGTCTCAGGTCCAAAACGTTAGTTATGATCAGTAATTATTAAAGTGCCGAATGAAACCAGCGATCTCGGGTTTCAATTTGACTGTTACAATTGACAGCATTGACAGTAGATTAAAACCGCCGATCATGCATTTTCAGGGGCAATCTTGACTTTTCGCGTGCCTTGTTTTTGGTCTCTTTAAATACATCCTTGTCTCTGTTTCCCAATGTAATTCTTCTATCCCAAGAACCCTAGAGAGATATTAAGAGAGATTTGAGAGAAAAAGCTTAAAGATAAACCCATTTCCACATGCATAAATCATCATCTAAGCATCATTTAGGTTCATCTAGTATGTGCTAATGCATGGGTCTTCTTCAACACACAAGGTATGGTATTCTAGTTTACAATCCAAGAGATGCAATCACACAAGATGATGCATGAACTTATGAAATGTATAGATCATGCACACTTCATGTAGACATAGACTTAGTCATGTGAGCACACAAGTCAAATATTGTCTAGTCAAAAAAAACAACATGAATCGAAACCTAGAGCATGTGAAACACCTAACACATGTGATTCCTAGTTTCATTCACAAAGCTAATACTTGAATAAATCATATACATGAAGCACATATTCAAGATATTAGAAACATACACCAAAAATGCTAGAACCACAAAATATGATCAATGAATGTTCTAGTAAGTATTTAGAGGAGGATGTAATTAATAACCAATTAAATCCTATATAGTTCTAAACACTAAATCAAATGTGCTAATCCTAGATTTGTTCAATTAAAGAATCCAAGCACAAGACAAGGTTATTAATCATAAAATAAGTTAATCAAGTCACAAATAACCCTAGATATCAAGCTAAGCACAATACAACTCTCAAACATGTGAAATACTAGAATCATAGAAAACTAGTTCACATTTGTTTCTAATTAGACTTCACTAGCTTTGATATGAAGCTATCCTTCTCAATAGCTTTCATCATACATACATATACATATAGAAGAAGAAAAACAAAGGTAATTGAAGATCATATAAGATGAAATCACAAAGTTTGGTTCAATACTTTGAAATCCCAAGCTAGTTCATTTTTGACAGTATAATTGCCACAAAACTCGATCAAACAACTATAAACTCTTTTAGAGCTTGATTACAAACATTCTTCAATTTGAATCACTCAATTCAGAGTCCAAATGAGAAAGTTATGGTGTTTGGAAGATGAGAAAATTGGAGAGAAAATTTCAGCTCTATTTTTAAATTTTCTTCTTAAGAATGAACAAGTGAGAGAAATAGAATATTTAAAAGAGATGGGAGGGAAAAAAGAGTGGGGCTCACTTTTGGGAAGCCAAACTTGGCTGTCCCCATAGAGGTGCGTGTCCACCATAAGGAGGCCAAGAGGCCTCCTTCCTATGGTGGCCACGGGCCTCCACGAGAAGGCGCCCAAGCTTGGCCTTCTTTCTTCAGCTCTTCTTCTCACATACCCCTCACGGTCTTCGACTGTCCTTTGGCCTTTGAACATTGAATTCAAATCCATTTCCAGATTATGAACCATAACTCACTTACACACAAGGAAGAATATGAAACTTTAACAATTTGATGAGAACTCGACTCGATAAACAAAGACGAAGACAATGCATTGTAAAAGAATGGAAAGTTTTGTAACTTCCTAGTTTGAACTCGAAATCTAATGAGTGAGTATCCAAAACGATCAAAACTCAACTAGGAATCATTTGAGAACATATTCAAGTCCAAGTCACTTACACATAAATAAATAAACACAAGATCACATAAGTATGCAATTTCCTAGACATAGTCCTAGTACATGCATTTCTACAATGTATGTCAATATGAGATGAATGCATGAGCATACTAAAATATGTGAATGTATTATACTAATTTGACACTATGATGCAGGGACAGTTATGAATAAATTGTGTGTGTGCACGCGCTTAAGCCTTTTAAGAGGAAAGAGATCTTATTACCTTTGTAGTCAATAGCGCTTTCCTTGTATGAAGGCATCACTTTGCTTGAACAGTTGTCCATTTTCTCTTGAAGCTTGATAAACCACTCAACTAGGATAACTAAACAATACAAAGTAAACAACATTTTGATATAGAATAATGCCAACTAAACTCAAAATCCTAACAGAAGCAAATGCTTGTCGACTACGGATTCAATCAAGGTACTCCAACTCTTTTTTGTGATAACATGAGTGCCATTTGTTGGGGTTTATGCCCTAAAGCTTGTAATTTGTAAATGTGAATGAAACATTAATAAAAGAAGTAGTTTATTCATTCCATATACCTGTCTCATACATTTATATCATGTGTACTTAACATCCAAGATTACTGAATGTAATCTGTAACTGAGTATATGAGTGTCATATATAGAGGTATTCAGTTTGAGATGAGCAATCTAAAGAGTCTATAGATAGCAAATAGAGTTGGGTACTTTATTTTTGGTTAATCTACAGTTGCGGTCCATTCTGTAACGTATGATGGTCTTAACCTGGACTATTCATATGGTGATATGAGAATGGAGGCACCTTATATGATGTGATCATATAGGACTAGGCCATGATCTATATGAATCTCTCACCAAGATCTGTTACAAGATGAGATTCATATATATCAACAAATGATAGCTATATATGGGTGATCTTAATCTTGAGTGTCTTATCGACTCCTTCAGGTTTGATCGTGGTTTTTGATATACCATAGGTGAGATTAGAGTTGCATTCCCAGTCAATAACTTAGTATGTTGGAATCGCGGTTAGCTTGTGGCTAGGAAAGTTTGCACACAATTGTGGAATCCACTACTTCTTGCGAGAAATAGATAGTAGTTCCCTTAAGGGTTGATTTGGGACTTGAACAATATGAGCACTCTCCTAATTTTGTAAGGAATGTAGGATTTATTGTTCATTAGAGAATCAATGGTACTTAATGGAAAGATATAATAAGAGGGGTATAACGGACATTATGACCCAACTTTAATTATGAACTATTTGTGGAGAATCATACCATATATTATAGCTATATTGATGGACACCGAATGTTATTGGTTTGTCTAAAAATATCTACAGTTGAGAGAGTACAGTTTTGGGTTTTTAGTGGAATAACACCAAAGTTAATAATCATGAAATATTAATTAAAGAGTTTAATTAATTATTTCTAAGGAGCTCAAAATACTGTGGGTCCATTAGGTCCCCTTGCTAGCCCGATTGATTAAGGTAACAAGGGTTACGGTTAATTAATTGGATTGTCCAATTAATTGTGTTACGAAAGTGACACGTGTCTATTCGGAATTAATTGAATAATGAGATTATTTAATTAATGAATAATAATGATTATGTTAATTAAATAATTAGATTATTTAATTGTGTAATTAATCCTTAGATGGAGGGTGTTGATTGATATTTAATTTTGAATGAAGATAAGATAATTTGATTATTTTGTTTTCATTAAATTAAATATTTAAAATTGAATTTAAAAGAGATTGAATTCAAATCAAATCAAATAAATTAATATTAATTAATATCTTTAAAGATATTAGATTTCTTAAAAAGATTGAATTGATTAGTTTATTTTTAAAAAATATATATGATATATTGTTTTTTAATCAACACACAATTCACCCAAAAAAAAAAAAAAGAGAGAGAGAAACATAACAGAGGTGTGCGGCAACCAAAAGAAAAAAAGATAAAAGAAAAAAAAAACTTTTTTTTTCGTTCTTGTTTTTAATAGGGTGGCCGAATTCTCTATAAACAAAGCAAGAGTTGTTTTGTGTTGTTTCTTCTATGTCCATTCAAATTCTTGAGTACCGTGACTTGCCCACACACCGTTACCAATCCCGAGTGATAGCCAGGAAGATCTTGTGGTTCAAATCAGAAAGTAGATCGAAAAGAAAGAAGAAGCCTACAATCGTTGGTTTGAATTAGTTTCATCTCCTTCTTATTGCATTTGATTATCACTGTACAAATGGGATAGTTTATGATTGCATTTAAAAAAAATTAAAACTTTTCCACTACGCGATCCGTAACCTTAGGTTCCTACACTATTAACATTTCTAAGAATCCGATGCAACATTCTAGAACAAAGCATATTGACATCCGACATCATTTTATAGGAGAACTAGTTGAGAACAAATGTATTGTACTTGAACATATAGGTACAAATGATCAACTAGCAGATTTATTTACTAAACCCTTAGATGTAACTAGGTTTCATACACTTAGTAGATCTGTTGGGATTTGTCTTGTGGATTAATGTGGTATGGAAATTGTTAGGTTTTTAGTTTGTGTTGGCATATATTCCATATAAAAATGTTGTGTATCTTGTATTTTTTAGTGGTCGTATTGATGATGATTCAAAGCTTTAAAAAAAGACTCAACTACAATGCATGCAAGATGGTGGCTTGACAAGGGGAATTAGCTTCATTGCTCATCAAAGGTATAATTTACCTCATTCCTCTTACAAGGCATAGGCACACACACACAAATCATTCATAAGTGTCCCTACATTATTGTGCATCATTTATATAACACATTCACATGTTTTTGTATGCTCATGCATTGAACTCAAACGCTCATACATTTTAGAGTTGCATGTTCTAAGACTATGTCTAGGAAATGGCATTCGTATGTGATCTTGTATTTGTAAGTTTGTGTTTCTTATGTTTTGGACTTGTACATGATCTTAATTGATTCCTTATTGAGTCCCAGTCATTTCGGTTACTTATTCATTTAGTTTCGAGTCCAAATGATGTAGCTACGCTACTTTTCGTTCTCATTCGTTGAGTTGTGTTCGTCATCATTTTCCGAGATGAATTCTCAACCATTTGTCAAATTTTTGTAGTCTTCGTTATGCGTGAGGGAGTCATGGTTCGTAATCCAAAAATAGATTCGAAATCGGAGTTTGGATGCCCGAATACGGCTGAAGAACGTGAGAGGTGCACGGGAGAAGCAAGATAGCCAAAGGCCATGGCCTTACCACCCCGTGTGGAGGCCGTGTGCCCAACCAGCCCTCTGGTCCCGTGTAGCGCATGCCATGTGGCACACGCGCCCCACATGGCCCTGGGCTGAGGTGGCCTTCTTTGATTGGCTGGAAATCTTCTTCTCTCTCCTTCCTTTTAAATACCTCCATCTCCCTCCATTTGTTTTCAAGAAGAAAAAGTTTGAAATCCCGTCTAGAATTTTCTCTCCAATTTTCTCAACTTCCAAACACCATAACTTTCTCATACGAAGTCGGAATTGAGTGATTCAAGTTGGAGATTGTTCGTAATTGAGTCCTCTACCTTTTCCAAGTGATCTTACAGATTTTTGATTGATTTTCGGAGTGATCTATTCAGAAAACCGAACCAGCTAGTGAAATCAAGGTAGAGTTCATATCTTGGTGATTTCATCTTTTTAAACCTTCAATTTGCTTGGGGTTTCTTCTTCTATATGTATGTGTATGTATATTGAATGCTACTTAGAAAGATAGCTTTACAATCAATCTAATTGGAAAGTCTAATTAGAGACACATGTGGACTAGATTCTTGGATTCTTTGTTTTTCACATGATTGAGAGTTGTATTGTGATTAGATTAACATCTAGGATTATTTGAGACTTGATTGATTCATTTTATGATTAATAATCCTTTAAATGTGTCTTTGATCCTTGATTGATGATATCTAGGATTAGAGCCTTTGTATGTGTTTTTAGACATATCTAGGATTGAATTGTTTTTAACAATATCTCCCATCTCTAAATCTTTGGCTAGAATACTTATTGAATACATTTTGTGATTCTAGCATTTTTATGTATGTTTATAACATCTTGAATTTGTGCTTCATGTATATGGATTATTCAAGGGTTATTTGTTTTGAATGAATCTAGGAGTTTTATGTGTTAGTTGATTTCACATGCTCTAGGTTTTCATTCATGTTTTGCATCTAGTTTTCTATTGCTTGTGTTTTCCCATCTATAGATCTAGTTGTTCCATGGAATGTATTGATCACATGTTCTATGATGTTTTGATTGTTTGCATCATTTGCATTCACATGATCACACTAGGAAGTCCTTGTAAAAGGCATGAAGTCTTGGTTAGAGTCGGGATAACTCGGATAGCCAAGCAAGAAATTTTGCCTTGAGTCTTGAGGACTTGGATAGGTAAGCAAGAAGTCTTGTCTAGAGTCGGGATGACTTGGATAGACAAGCAAGAAGTCATGGCTAGAGTCGGGAGGACTTTGATAGTCATGCAAGGGAGGCTCTCTAGAGGCAAATGTGTAGGGAAAAATACTGTAGTACACGCAGGCGGAAGCGAGACTAAAAATAGATTTAGTAGCTTTTAAAATTTTTTCCTTTTTATGAACCTTAACCCTTTAATTAATTAAACATATATATATAATCAACAAAAGAAGAATACCTTTTGTCGCGTGATCCGATTGACTTACGTCGATGGTAATCCGCAAGATCTTCAATCCTAGCACGAACGTGAATCACCTAGGAGTGTGGTCTCATTTTTTCCTTGAATTGCAAACTTGAGAATGGACAAACAAACTTTTCTTTTCTTTTGTTAGTCACAAAACAATCAAAAGAAAACTAAGATTATTCCGGTCAATTTTGAGTTCTTAATCTAATGATCGAAACTCGCGTGAACCTAAATCGATGTTGTACACACAAGCTTATTGATGAACAAGCAATTAGTGTACCATCAAAGAATAATCTATTCACTCTTTTTGTTTTTAGTAGAATAAAATCCTTTCTATGAATAGAGAAGAAGAAGAAAATTGAATCAAGCACCACACTCTCTATGGCCGAATTCTCTACCTCTTTTTCTTTTAGGGTGGCCGAAAATCCTCTTCCTAAAAGGACTAGGGTTGCCACAAATCACACTCCTAAAATATAGGAGTTTTTAGTTGCACCCTAATTCACTTCTAGTTTTAAGACTTCAAACCCTAATCCAACTCATAGATATTTTTATTCTTTTATTTGACTAAATAAAAAGACTTCTTATTTGATTAAATAAATAAAATTAATTATTTATTTTCTTATCAAACAAGTCTTTTAATTTTAGTATACTACTACCAATAGTATAATTCTAGGAATCATATTTCCTAATCAGAAAAGATTTGTTTCTTAATTAAACAATTAATTAATTAATTAATTAATTCTTATTTAATTAAAACAATGAAACAAAATAATATATTAGGTTAAATATACACCTTGCCGCCCCATACATACATATTGGGCCATATATTATTTTCTTATTTCATTTAATCCATTGGTCTTTAAATAAAAAGCCCACATGTGAACTAGATCCATTCTTACTAAAAGAAACAAGCCCACATGTCTCTCATTAATATATGAATATAATTGAGCAGCCCATTAAATAAATAATATGCAAATTATATTTTTAATATATTAAATGCAATTCTAAATGGACCCATAAATTGGTCCGGTAGAATATATCAAGTGATCCATACAAGTCCGTGTGGATTGGGGATCTTGGCGGGCTATCTAAATTTAAGCTTCAATAGACATAACCTAATCACAATCAACAAATGATTCACTTAGGTCCGATCCATTAATTTTAACTCATTCCACTAAATAGCTAAAATTGAACTCTTAAATAAAGACAGAAAAGGAAGATGTTCCCCATTCATACCCTAGACAATCATGTTGGAGATAGTGTATCCTCGTGATTAATATCAGTAATCGCCAAGAGTTCATAGACTGCCTATAACTCTCCAAGTTACCATATTTATTCATATGACCACGTTTTGAACTTGGATATTTTGACTTGTCCAGAAGCCATGTTTTCAATAGACATTATCGAAAACTCAACGTTGAGATTTAATATCCAATTACCTCAAAACATCCATATGATGATATTATACTCTCATTTAATAAATGGAGCCACGATGTCCATATCTATAAATGAAGTCCTCTATCGATTAACAAATGAATATCACCAAACTATCAAGGATAGACTATGCGATATAATCGTACTCATTGATAACTCAAATGATATCACTTGCAACCATAAGTCCATCATTTATCTCAGGATTAAGATAGACTCTCCGATTGTCCTGATAATGAAAAGACTTTTATCTACTGACGGTTATAGATAAAGTATTTCATTGTGATCCAGTTCAATGCACCCGGTGCACTAGCTTCTTTTGCTCAAAGACACTCCGATGATTTTAGACTCATCATATCTCATTTGATCCCACTCAAATGCTAGCAAAAGAATTCTACAACTTTAACAAGATAAAGGTGCCCAACCTTTAACTTAAGTTGTGAACAATATTCAAGACTAACTAAAGAATTGTGTCTACCACATACATATCCAAATGTACGAACAATTCTTATTTTCTCATAGTCTTTAGACCTTATGATTATTTACTTTGACAATGATAATATTAAACTATAAATGCTATAAGATTTGTTTAAACCAGAAATCACTTTATTAATATGAAAAAGATTGTTAATTACAATATTACACTCTTGCTATTGAGCATAATCCTAACCAAGTTCACCTTGTATAGAGAGTTGGCTTATATATTGGTAAGCTCGGATGTTTGGTTAGACATAGAATCCAATAGAGCGGGGTACATAGGATATGTATGCACTCTTGAGGAATTTCTAATCTACCAACGATGTTGGTTAAGTATGATTTCCAATATATGGTGGTTCGCAGCATTGAGGGATTTTGTATCTTCCAATAGGGATTGGGTAGACATAGACTCCATATGGGTTGGTGATCTAGGATTGGTCACTTTGTGGAATTTCTAATTTACTTTCCAATATATATATAGTACCCAATGGTTGAAATTCAACCCGTGAATATTTCCTCCTTAGAGGTTTTACCACGTTAAAAAATCCCTTGTGTTAATTCTTTCTTTCTCTATCTTTTATATTTGTTTTTGTGTATGTTGTTATCTTGTGACATATCAATTACTTGTGAAGTATATTGGAACAAGTTTTTATAAAGTGTGATTTGTAAATCAATTCTTTTGATCATAATTGTAATTATTTTTCTTTTGTATATTGTTTAGAATTTTGTGTATAGTGATATTTGTATATATCTTGTAAGTGTTTGAACTTTGTATCTTACAATATTCTATATTAAGTTGTAATATTTCACTTAGTGATCTTTCATTGTAATATTCATAATACAACTTGTAGAATGTGCTCTTTATTGAATATACTTGTATATTAGATACATTGATTCTTGGTATATGTTTTATAGACTAAGTGTGGTGAATTGAGCATACTTGTGCAAATTGTTTTCTCATAACAATCTTGTTCAAGGTTTATTATATGCTCACCAAGGTTTTTGACACTAGTCACGAAAGAGGTTTTAAAACTAGTGTGTCAACCTATTCACCCCCCCTCTAGGTTGTTTAGTATAACCTTGTAGGCATTTTCATAAATTGACCCCATAAGGGGAACACAAGCAAAGAGAGGAAATTTGCATACTTGTCACAAGCAAAAATTTGATAAACATTATGCTTCTTCATTAATTGCTTGAGTATCTTGGTTGCACATATGCTTATATGATATTTTCTTCAATAAGTGTGAACCATTGCTTTGATTGCAATCCATGTCATATTTATGCTCAAACATGCATTTTTGGACTAAGAGATTTACTTATGAAGCACTTTTTGAATGACCTATAATTATCTCTATGACATGATATTCTTTAAATGACATGCTTAAAATGAAAAGCATGAATTATATGACTTGCTTAAAAATGAAAAGCATGATTGTTGATTGCAAATTTTAAAATGTAAAATTATGTGTGAAAAGAAATAATGAGACTCAAATGAATAAAGGATCTTGTATCCGTTCCAAGGATTTTAAAATCCAATGTCTCTCTTTCTTTATTAGTTGAACATGACTACTATTATACGGGTATCTTACTCGAAAAAATCAAATAGGGTGCAAAAGTCGTTCATGCCTTGTTTTGCTTATAAAGTTGGATGTAGGAAACATTTGTCATTTGCTTTGCCAAATAACATTGCCTTTGGACTTGAATGGAACATGTCTTACATGCAAAGCAATATTATCACACATTTTCATAAAATAAATCTCCTTGTTTCTCTCCAATTAATTGAATTGCATAATGTTCTTGTATATGACTATGCAAAAGTCTTGTTTGCTACTATCTCTCTTTGCTAAAATGACCCAATTGGAAGATACTCCTTTGTCTATCTAATGACAAAAAGGGGGAGTAGTATGTGGTAAGAGAGATTGCTAATCGAGAGTAGCTAATTCACATATTGGGGAGATTGCAAATTGAGGGGGAGATAGCACATTCATTGCATGATGTTGCTTGATTTCTTTAATTGCAATTGCTTGTTTTAATTTCACTTGATCATCTCACATTACACTTGTCTTGGAAAGTGTAGAAACTTTGTTTTGAAGGATTGCTTATTCTACAAGAGATTGAAGACTTGAAGATCTAGCTTTTAGATATCTCTTTGTAATGTAGAAAATCGTAGTTGACCTTTAGTTTTATTTTTATTGTGAGGATCAATGTAAGTGGTGGTTTTATCACGAAATAGGCAAAGGGGGAGATTGTAAGTTCCTTAAGTTTGATTGGCGTGTTTTGGTTACAAACCACATTTGTGGTTTGTGATGTAAGGGTAGCTTAGGCATTTATTTGTTAATGATCAAGCTCAACAAAGGCCCTCTCAAGACCTTAAGTTGATAAGCATTTCAAAGGTAAAACACTTGTGCTTACTTGCATTGAAGAGATCTTAGTTGCACATACACACAACTCATGCATTTCTATACCTCTTGTATATTGTGTGTTTCATGTATGTGCATTCATGTTCTTAACTCTCTTCATGCATTTCATCTTTGCCATGCCATAAGTAGCTTAAGAATGCATGATTTTTCACTTAAGCTTGCTTGGCCTAGGAGACCGCAGTCGACTTGGGAAGCAGTTGCCGCAGCGAAGAGATTACTATCTCGGTCGCCCTTGGACTGCTGTGGGTTTTTACAGCGGTAAGCACAGTGGTTTGCGTCCAGCGCATACCGCTGTCATAACCGTTGTAGAACCCACGGCGGTCAACGTAGCGTTTTGTTAACCTGATTGCTTTTAAGTCCATCGCTGTGGCTTTGGCAGCGGTACTCGCAGCGATCGACCACTGTTTTGTCAAACCGGTGTTGCATCATTTTGGACACCTATATATATATTGCTTTCTCTTTAGGTCGTTCTAATGACTCAAAAAATTATATTTTTCATTAAGAGCATTTTCAAAGAGAGAAATTCATCCAAGGACTCATCTTTGATTACTCCAATCATTTTCATGTGCATCAAAAATCTTTTAGCATCATCTAGGATCATCTAGGATGCATCTATGCATGGGTTTTCTTCAACACACTTGATTTGGTAAGTTGAACACCATACTCATCCATTTTAGTGTTCTTTCTTATCAATTAATCTCTTTTATTACTTGTATGCTTTTAGATTAAATTATATTTACAAGATTGAGATTATTGTGTTGATTGATTGAGAGTTGTATTGTGATAGCTATTGCCTAGGATTGTTTTATTCAAGATAGTTGTATGCAATGTCATATAGCAATATTGATATCTAGGATTGATTATTGTCATATTTAATCTCTAGATAAGCATTTAGTGTAACCTAGCATTAATTGCATATTGAATACCATGATATTCACTTAGGTTGTTGATCTCTTCCATGTGAATTGAAGCCTTGTGACTAAGGTTGCTTAGTGTGCAAGCAAGTAGGTCTAGAATCACTATTAAAGGTTGGTTGGGTAGTAGTGGTAGGGTAGTGACCGTGTACGGTTTGACGTGGTCAACCTAGGTTGTAAACATAATTACAAGTAGTGGATTTGAGGATCGTGTGTGGCTAGCATATTAGCCCGTGAGTTTTTCCCTATTCAGAGTTTCTCATGTAAATCAATCAACTTGCAATTTATTGTTTTTCGCACTTAGATTAAGTTGATTATGTTTTTGACTAGATTAGGGCTTTTTATTAAATATTGAGTAATCAAGAAAAATCGGTAATTAAGTTGACTAAAATCTATTCACCCTTTAGATATATTTAGACACACCATCATATTTGTTTCAAATTGTTTTAGGTTATTTTTAAAATATTGACTAATCAAGAAAAGTTGGTAATTAACTTGATTAAAACCTATTCACCCCTATCCCAACACCAACACCCCCCCCCCCCCCCCCCTAGGTAGTTTAGACACAAGTTTTTATATTTTCAATTAGCAATTCTTCATTTCGATCAACGAGCAAAGCGACCTCAACTAAGTCACCTCCAGGTCGCCTCTAAGTCACTATGTTGCCTAGAAAAGGTATAATTTTAGGAATTTACCTTCTTACCCATGACCTAATTCATTCCCCTATATAACCTTTTGCTATCTTTAGACCTAACAACCACTCTCTACCTAATAATATCCACTAATACATCATCTTTACATATTCCTCTTACATCCAACCCTTTGCTTGGATGTAATCTCTACTCTCGATCCAGTTATAGAAATTACTCCAAGCATACCCAAAGCCTATCTCTCAATGACCCTAGAATATATGCATGAATTCATTAAGAACTTTGGCACAATCAAAACAGCCATATATGCCGCATATGTCTACCTCACTAGTCATGTGTTTTGGTCATGGTCTGATCCATCACCATCTTTGTTTTTTGCCATGTGATACTGTCACAGATTTCACATGAGATATTCCCCCTCTTTCTAGCGCCAATTGTTGATGGTGATTTTTCGTAGGTAGAAAGTCAGCCGGTCAACAAGCCAATATGTGTAACCCGTCAAGTAAGCAAAGAGAAGGAAAGTAGTAAAAAGGAAATAACACAGTAATTTATGTGGTAAAGCCCCAAAGGCTAGAAAACGTCCATGGCTGCTGATGATGGCAGGTAAAATGTTCATTATGAAATATGGATTCACACACTCTACTCTCTTTCTCTCTTGTAAGCGTTAATTGATGATGATTTGTTACGATGAATTTATGGCTATATTTATATGGTTTGACCTAGGCTTTCTCTAGTCCTTGATGTATAAGTAACAGATTAATTAATTTGAATCTTACTAAGATTTTGGTAAAGCAGGGCAATTAGGACTCTTTCCTAATTGGCATTGATTGCATTGATTTGTTGCTTGATTGGGACTCTAGTATCTTTGAAGAAGACATCCTTGTTTCCTTATTGGAGTATGATCCTCAATTTCCATATTTGAATAGATCTCCTACTCTTTCTCACCGTTACTTAGTAGAACTTGAAACTTTTTTATTTGGGCGAGAAGATCTCACTGAGCAAAGATCTTCAGCGAATAGAATCCTTTCCTATTTGGACCTCTTGCCCGATCAAGCTTACTTGGTGTGGAATCATCTGACTTCTTCATTAATGGATATTGCAATGTGGCTAGCTTTAATGACGTGTTCCTGGGTTGTAGTTGATTGGTTGATTTTTACTGACGTGGTATTGAAATATACAAACGTAGTTAAATTGCCTAAAGCATACCTAGATGGGGGGTGAATAAGTTTTTACACCTTTTTCAATCCCTTGAAATAAATGTAAGTTTGTCCCTCAATATGGCTTACATTACAACACATAAACCATACATACATGTATAGACAAGAGAAGCATGTGATCATTAAAGCATTGTCTATATATCAACAAGTAGCAAGAGGAAGAATAACATTAAAACTCAACAATAAAGAATACTTGCTTTTTCAATAATGTCCAATGTGTTACAAGTATCAATCAAAATATAACTATACACAAAAGTATCAATATACAAAAAATATTATATATACAACTATGATCAAAATAATTTGCTTACATATCACACTTAACAAAATCATGTTTCAAAATTCATCACAAGTGAAGATTGTGTAATAAGGTTAAAACATACACATATACAAATATGAAAGAGAGAGATAGAAAGAATTGACATAAGAGATTTTTTAACATGGTAAAACCTCCAAGGAGGAAACATCCACGAGTTGAACTACAACCATTGGGTACTATATATATATTGGATGATAGATTAGAAATTCCTCAAAAGTGACCAACCTATGATCTACTTTCTATTGGAGTCTATGTCTACCCAATCCCTATTGGTATATTATAAATTCCTCAAAAGTGTGGAGCCACTCTATAGTGGAGTCTATGTCTACACAACATCATTGGAAGATTAGAAATTCCTCAAGAGTGCATACACATCCCATGTACCACACTCTATTGGAGTATATGTCTATCCAAACGTCCGGGCCTACCAATGTCATAGCCAACTCCCTATCCAAGGCACTCATGCCATGCCTCTAGAGAGCCTCCCATGCATAGCTATCCGGACCTTCCCGATCCTAGCCATGACTTCTTGCTTGGTTATCCAGACCTCTTGTCCTAACCAAGACTTCCTTGCTTGACTATCCGGACCTCTTGTCCTAGTCAAGACTTCTTGCTTAGTCATCCGGACCACTTGTCCTAACCAAGACTTCATGCCTTTTACAAGGACTTCCTAGTGTGATCAATGAATGCAAATGATGCAAACAAGCAATTCAACATAGAACACATGATCAATACATTCCATGGAAACTAAACTTAATCATGTGAGCACACAAGTTAAAATAGTTTAGATACAAAACTTGAATTAAAACCTAGAGCATGTGAAAACTCCTAATACATGTGGCTCCTAGTTTCATTCACAAATCTAATACTTGAATAAATCAAATACATTATGCACATATTTAAGATATTAAAAACATACAACAAAAATGCTAGAATCACAAAACATGTTCAATGAATATTCTAGCCAACATTTAGAGGAAGGATATAATTAATAATCAATTAAATCCTAGTAGGCATTAAATACAAAATCAAATGTGCTAATCCTAGTGTTAGTAGGAAAATGTTAATGGGGTCAAATTCCTATTAACATAGAGTATCTATCAAAATGAAGAAATAACACTGTTTTATTGATAAGATACACAATTTACATGATATAATGATACAGTACAAAAAATGGAGGTTTCTGGGAAGTTTATGTATGGAGTTTTGAGACACGGTTGGCGATGGCGATCTCATGTTAGTTGATAAGTGGAAAAAGGGTTGTAAGATGTAGGTCAAAAGTCTGTTTTTTGATCCCCTCTCAATTGAGAGTCTTCTCTTATTTATGGGTCCCGTTTCTCGATCATTATTCTGATAATCAATCAATCAATTAAGCAATCAATGGGATGTTAATGGTGGCCTTATTTAAGATGCATGAATGATTCCTATAATCAAGTGATTTCGTTTCCTTCTTTGGGGATCTTGATAGGGTTAACTCATCCCATTCAAAGTGGAGCTTTAAAGGTGGCGGGAGAAGTCAACTTTCCTCGTGTTTAAATATTGCCATATACCATCTTACTTAGACCTTGATTCTGGTGTACCGGTCCATTTCTTCCTTGATAGTCTCCCTCTCATCTCGTTCTTCCATTGCCTGGTAGGTCGATTCTAGAATAGGTCAAGGTACCTAGATACCCTGTATCTTGTTGGGTCATGGTACCCGTATTCCTTGTGTATCAGGGTACCGAGATACTGGATAAGGCAGTAGCGGGGTCCTTAGGATCTTGACTTCTTTGTTTCCTTGTACTTGGGGATCTAGTTGCCCCTAATCTTGATTTGGATTTGTAGCAAGTTTGTCTAGACTTATCAGTCTGGCTCCTTCCCAGGGTAGCGAGATATTTCCTGTAGTGTCTTCCTACTTCAAACAGTCTTGGTCTTGATGGAAAATTCTTCTTTGGACCCCTGCCATTTTTGGCAGTTAACACCTAGATTTGTTCAATTAAAGGATCCAAGCACATGCCAAGGTTATTGATCATAAAATGAATCAATCAAATCACAAATAACCATAGATATCAAACTAATCACAATGCAACAATCAAACATGTGAGAAACAAGAATCATAGAAAACTAGTTCACATTTGTCTCTAATTAGACTTGATTAGATTTGATTTGAAGCTATCCTTCTCAATAGCATTCACCAAACATACGCATACATATAGAAGAAGAAAACCCAAGGTAATTGAATGTTTAAAAAGAAGAAAACACAAAGATTAGTCAGCACATACCTAAGAATCACGAGCTGGTTCAGTTTTGAGGGTAGAGCCACTAGAAAACTCAATCAAATAGCTGCAAACTCTCTTAGAAAAGGTAGATGACTTGATTATAAAGATTCTCCAACTTGAATCACTCAATTCAAAGTCTGAATGAGAAAGTTATGGTGTTTGGAATGTGAGAAAATTGGAGAGGAAATTCTGCACTTGTGTTTTTCTAATTTTTCTTCTTGAAATGAAATGGGAGAGAATGGGGATATTTAAAAGAGAGAGAGAGAGAGGCAATTTTTATGGCCAATGGAAGGCTGCCACATCACCACCCTGTGAGAGGCATGTGAGCCTCACAGGGCAGAGGGGTGTGTGGGTTGTGAGCCTCACGCGCCCCTCGCTGGCTCCTCTCAAAATGGCCTTTGGCCATTGCTTACCTCCCTTGCACTCCTCTGGCATTCTTTGGATTATGAACCGTGACTCCCTTATGCACAAGGAAGACTATGAAATTTTGACAAAAGATTGAGAATTTGACTCGGTATACGACAATGAAGACAACACAACGTATGAGAACGTAAAGGAGCGTAGCTTCCTAGTTTGGACCCGAAACCTAATGACTAAGTAACCAAAGTGATCAAGACTCAATAAGGAATCATATGAGATCATATTCAAGTCCAAAAACAATAAAACAAAAACAAATAAATAAAAAGTCTCACATGTATGCCATTTCCTAGAGATAATCCTAGAACATGCAATTTCACAACGTTTGTTAAATTAAATCTAATGCAAGTGCATACTTCAACAAGTGTGTGAATGTGTTATACCAATGGTATACAACTATGCAAGGACACATATGTGTGTGTGCCTAAGCCTTGTAAGAGGAGTGAGGTCTAATATACCTTTGATGAGCAATGTAGCTTATTCTTCTTTGAAAACACCATCTTGCATGAAAAGTTGCAAAGTCTTCCTTGAAACTCGAATCATCATCGATCTAAGACAACTAAACAATAAAGAGAAATATCATTTTGATATGGAATTCATGCCAACACAAACCAAAATCCTAACAGGAATGGTCTTTCTTTCGATATTTTAGTTCTTTTAGTTGACATGTCACTCAGCCAGAATTCACATATAACAACATCAGACCCATTAAGCTTTAAGTTGAAAAAACAAACGACCCTTAACTTTACATATGTCTCTCGAACATTTCAAGTCATCCAATTTTAAAAAAATTACATTTTCATCCCGTATCTTATAATTACATTTTCCTCCCCTATCTCATTTTTTATTCATTTTCAACTCATCAAATATTATAAATGTTCTTGCATTTCCACTACCTTAATTTCTTAGACTTGGATCAACTCATCAACCAACAAAATTGTTAGGCTCAGGCTTTAACATTTAAATATACAAATTAGCTCAAATACCTATTAATTTGGCTCTTGTCCAAATCATTACTTCACTTGTTTTAATTTTTAAATCTTAGCAACTCTATAACTTTGGACCTTATGTCTTTTAGCAAATAAATTGAGACCAAATTCATAATAACCGTGGTCAATTATTTAATAATGGTTTGATCCATTTTCAGGATATTACATCTTCTCTAATGGAAATAAGACTGATCTCTATAGAGATTGTGATTCATTGAAGGAAGGGGAGATCAATCTCCTTTTTGGAGACCAAGTCTCACAGATCTCCTTTAATAGAGATGATTTCTTGTTTTTTTTATAAAAAAAAAAAAATTAAAAGATTTCTATTGCTTAATGTTGATGGTAGAGAAGAGGAAGATGATGAATTGCTAATGATGATGGGTGCTTGGTTGGATTGAATTAGGAGGAGTTATGTTCTTATTGTTATGAAATAAATATTATACGCGTGTCTAAAACAACCTAGAGGGAGGTGAATGGGTTTTAATCCGGTTATTACCAATTTTTCGGATTAGTCAATATTACAAAAATACCCCAATTCATACAAACAATAAAATCAAATATAAAGTGCGGAAATTAAAGAACACTTGATTTTTACGTGGAAACTTTCAACAAAAAAAAACCACGAGCTATTAAGCTAGCCACACACGGTCACTGAAATCCACTGTATGAATAAAAGGTTAAACCCTTAAGTGATACATAGACTCTCGCTCTAGACAACCTCAGGCTATGGACACTACCACTCACCACTCTTGGTTCAATCCCTAGTGATATCCCCCGATCCACTGCTCTTGGCATGAGCACCTCCTACTCTACCCGTAAGCCTTTTACAGTGGCACTTGACCAATTGCTTGTGCACTAAGCAACTTAGTCACAAGACTTAATTCTCACGAAGAGATCAATAACTTATATGAATATGCAATGATATCCAAAATGCAATTAATGCTAGGCAACACTAAATGTCTATCTAGAGATTAAATTATGGCAATTAAATCAATCCTAGATATCAATATGTATAAATGAATGCTCATAAAGACCTAACTAGATATAGATATGAAAACCCAAAATCTAGTCATCAAACAAAAGCCAATAAACATAAGTTTTCATTAAACATGGCAAGGATAAATAATGCAATCAAAGAGTCCTAATCAACAATGTCTAAATGCAAAGCATAAAGACTTAGCTAGAAGGCAAAATAGTCCTAAATGCTAGCTATAACAAACAACACATCTTAACCAATAAACAAAGACTCAAACATGTTATAAACAATATTAATTATTGAGTCATGCATGTAATTAACAAATAAATGATAAACCTAGGCAAACATATCATAAGAATGAAACAAGAGATTCTAGGATATGTAGAAATTACCTAGTCAATAAAACCATGAAAACCCATGCTTGGATGATGCTTGAATGATCCTAGATGCTTAAGGGAATGTGTTTGGTTGAGTAAGGGAGTGTTCTTGGAGACTTTATATCTAGAAGGCTTGCTTTCTCTCTCTAATTTCAGTTTTTGAGCTCACAAAAATGAGCAAAGAAGAAGAGAATACTTATATAGAAGCCTTAGATGAAGCTAAGCTATTTTGATTAAAAAAAAAAATCAAAATTCTGGACAAAAACCGCTGTTCGTAGGGCAAGTGTACAGCTGTTTGGGCTGGAATGGCATGCGACAACGCTTCAACTCTAGTTTCGAGCGCCTTAAAACATGACCAAATGGCATCGAAATATATCATATATTATACCGTTGGAAAAGTATAGATATCTAGTTTCTACTCCATTTTACAAAATGACATTTCGATGTTTGTAGAAAATATTATGGTAATTTGAGTGGCCAAAGGTCAGATTCAGAATATAGCAAAGATGCTTTATTTTAGTGGTTTATTTGGAGATTCCAAAACAATCCAAACGGTCATGAAATATTACAAATAATATACTGTTGGAAAGGTATGGGTGTTTAGTTTGTATAGAAATTTTCAAAACTCATTTTGAATCTTTGTAGAAAAAGTTATAGTCACAAGACCAGACAAAGGTCAGTTTTAAAAAACATTTAAATCATTGAAATAACAACTTTTGAAACTAGACACCTTACTCCATTCAACCACACCAAATCTAACACTTATCCAAGACAAAAATAAGACCTTCTCAAGTAGTCAACCATCACGTTAAAACATAGACACCACTGTGCAAGCGTGGACGTTTCCGATCACACAAACGGAAACGAATTACACCACACTTAAGACTAACATGTAGTGCAAGTGTGGTTGTGAGAGGAATGCACACATAAACAATGAGGTATAAATGCTTGTCAATTACAAATGCATGAAGTGTGTGTGTGTGTGCACCCTAATCTCTTCAAGAATCAAGCCAAGTGATTTACCTTTTGCTCTTGCTTTTGAAGTCACCGGGGATGCTTAGAAACTTGCCAACGAAATCGAAATAAGTCATCCCCAAATGTGGTTTGCCATCGAAATAAATCAATCAAAATATGAGGAACTTACAGTTATGTTCTTATTGTTCTTGAGATTTTTTGTTTCTTTTCTTATTTTTTGTTAAAAAAATAAAAGATTTGTATTGCTTTAGTATCTTTTAAAGGGTAAAAAAAAAAACTTAATATTCTAGTTACAATTATACTTAAAGTTTCAGCTAACTCTAACGGCCAACTGGTTGGGTCAAGGGTATTAACTGTAATTTAAGTAAAAGTGTTATCTAGTTACAATTATACTTGAAGTTAGGGGTACTTGGCATCAAATGGATTCTGCTTCTTCTAAAAAAAAGGAGTTTTGTCACAATTTTTTATAAGCAACAATGATTGGGATTATAGAGAGTTTTATAGCTCATCAACCCTATGTATTTGTCCTTGTCATTTGGTCTCCTATGGCCTGCCATTGAATGATAAGAGATAGAATCTAAGGAGACAAATTAGAAAATATATATATTATCATTAACTTTTGAGTGTGACAAAAAAAAAAAAAAAAAAAAAAAAAAAAAAAAAAAAAAAAAACTTCCTGACAAATACCCAGAGATTCTCTGGATTATTTATATAATCTCCATTAGCATAAGATCTGAAATTGCTGTTTCTTTGGAAACTTAATTACATATTATAATCAACCGAAAATTTTAAATTTAATATATTTATTAATATAAACATTTTTTTTTTGAAATATTATAAATCTTTTTAATTTCAATAAACATGACACTTATATATATATATATATAAGGTTTCACATGTGGATCTTACACACTTTTTTGTACAGGATCCCAATTTGAACGGATGCAAAATGAATGAGATCCCTATTTTCTTTTTTTTCTTGCTTTGTATAATTTTAATTAGCAAGAGAACCTCCAATAGCTATGTAAATCATAAGTATACATAAATATTCATATATTAATTGTTAATAATATCTTAAACAAAAACAGGAAAATCAACTTACTAATATTTATGATATAGTTGAAAACTAGTATTAATTTTTCAATCTTCTTCTACCACTGAAGACCTTGAACCTTATTAGCTGCTGCCATGACTCTGCCATTACCGTTCTCATCTCCATTTTCATGAATCCTGCTCAGATTATAAGCCCCTGTGCCCAAATTTTCGCCAAAGCCGACGATTCGTGGGGGATCTCCAAGGTTTTTAGGTGTTAGTTGTGCTCCAAGTGAGTAAAACCCTAGATTGAAACTCTGGAAATCTGCCTTGGCTGATAAGGAACCATCGATTTTGTTGATTTCTGATGCTCCATGGTGGTTCGTTGTGTAAGTATTAGTAGGTGATTGATCTTCTTGTCTAGCCATTGCATTCTTCTCTCCCTCAGTCTCTCTATATTTGTTGAGATAAATCTTCAATGGTCCGACGTAATTCTCAAACCCTAGAGTTGTCATTGCCCACAAAAGATCATCACCATTTATCGTCTTTCGCTTCTCTCGTTGACACTTGTCAGATGCCTCCCCTGTGACGAAGCTTATGAACTCGGAAACACATTCCTGGACGGTCTCCTTGGCCTCTTTGGATATTTTTGCATTCGCCGGAAGGGATTTTTTCATGATCCGACTCACATTGGCGATGGGAAGGAGCCGGTCTTGCTCTTTTGAGGAGCTGTCCGAGATGTTCCCGGACGACGGGCTGCCAATTGAGCTGGTTTGGGTTCTTTTTCCAGTCATGGAATCTAGGAAAGGAGAGGAAGAGGACTTGTAGTTGTAGGTGGAAGAAAATGTGTTTTCTATCAAAGTGTGTTTTATGAGGAATCTAATAAGGGGGGGTTTTGTACTTATAAGCTAAAAGAGAAGCAAAAATATTAAAAAAATAAATAAAAATAAATAAAATAAAATAAAAAATAAAAAAAGTGGAAAGGCGGTTTGATGTGGACAGAAAAGGAAAGAAATTAACGAGCACTTGTGGGATTCCAATTATTTTCAAAGGATGGTTTGAGAGTGTGGAATTTAAAATGAAAAAAATAATAATAAAGCACTATACGCGGGTCTTCTGTAGCTATTTACCTCCATTTCTAATAAATTTTATGAAATTTAAGAGAGACGTTTGGCACAAGATTTTTTGAATAGCAACGAAAAAGAAAAGAAAAAGGGAAAACACGAAGTGTGTTAGAGCATCATGTTTGTCAAGAAACCCTTCAGGACCACTGACCACAGGTAAGAAAAAGTACATTTTCCAATCTAGAAAGCATGCTCTTTTAATGGTGAATTTTGAAACAACTTACTTTTTTTTTTTCAAGATCTCACCACCTTCAAAAATTAGATGGAGCTGAAAGATGTTGAGTCATAATTTTATGTTCGTAAACTGTTTTTATATCAAAGACAATTTAACTTCAAATAATCAAATGCTTCTTAACTTATTAATTTTGGGAGTAAATTCAACTTAATTCTTCAATTTCTTTTCTATTTGTGACTTTGGTTTCATTCGAGAACTAGATTCACATTCATTGTCTTTTTTAATTTTTTTTATTCACAATATTTTAGCCATTGAATTATATTAGAGTAGGTCCCATTCAAGACCTACCCAAAAAAATAATGGTGGAATCAAATTCAGATTGGACATCCACGGAAGCTAGCAATCTTCATGATATACGTGCATTCTTTTCTTCTTTATAATTTTCTCTGATTTTGTATTAAATTTTCTGAATAAAATTATTTACCAACACATGAGAAAAAAAGACTTCAATAAGATGGTGTATCACATCATTCATACACTTATTCAATAAAAAAAATTAGATGTATTGTTTTGCAAAATCCGTTTCCTTATTTATCTTAACTACCATCAAAATTATCAGCAGTTAAATTTTTTATTGCCAATTACATCTCTAGACATAAGACATTCAAGGTATCTTTGTACGCTATAAAAAGAAAAAAGAAAAAAGAAAAGATGGGCAATAGAACATATGCTTCTGACACTTAGAGATTCTTCTTTCTATCACATCCTAGTTCTACTCCAATGCACTTCTCTCCAGGCAGCCATTTTCCCCAAGTTTTATTTCTAGTGGAAACCATTCAACATTTTAGGATTTAACCTGTATTTTATTTACACTACTTAATTTTTAAAATTTGTATAACAATATTAATATCTCTTGTTTAATTAATAAAGAATCTCAAATGTTAAATCTATTTGGATAAATGCTATAACTTTTTTGGTGATTAATTAATCAATTCTTCCATTTTCCAAACGGACCAAACTCACTCAAATCTCAAAATACAATATTTAATAATCACAGTCAAACCCTAGAATTAAAAATAAATAATAAACCCTAATAGCTAAACACTATAATTAATACATTTGTGACAAATGGCTTCTTGTGCAACTACCTTTTACCAATTCCACTCTCCTTAAATAAAAATAATTATAATAATAATAGTTTAGACTGTCTATAACTTGCTGTCTTCCCAATAAATTAAGAGCTAGAGTGCTAGAATCTCTATGTTCAGAGAAAAGCTTGTATGAGACAGTCTCATTACTATTAGGTTAGATCGTCCAATATAAGTATATCATTCATATTGAAAATATAAAACTATAATTTAAAATTATCACATGATACATTTGCATTTGACGTCTCATCAAATGGCAATAAGACCATCTCATGTAAGTTTTTCTCATATATTCATTTATTAATAGTAATAATTTATGGGTTTTTTTATATTTTATTTATTTTATTTTTTTTACTTTAAGCATACACAAAAAATTTAAAATGATTAAATATCAGTTTGACATTCATGGAAGCTACTAGGTCAATCCTAGGGCTGCATTAATAGCTAGTTGTGTATGATGTCTTTCTTGAATAGGCTTGATCAAATTAATTAATTGGAGAAATAAAATACTTTATGTTGTTCAAATCAATTAATTAATTGAAGGAATATAATATTTTGTTCAAAATTAATGAATTAAAATCTATAAAATGTCATAATATTGGTGAACAAAAACATCCAAATGCAATCGTATTGATCACCTAAGACAATAATTATCTGATTCTGGAGGAAGGCCTAGCTAAGGGGTGACAAGAGAAGTTAGACTTTTATTTTAAAAAGAAACATAAACACATAAATAAAAAAATAAATAAAAAAATTGAAACCAATTCCACACACAACTAATTATAGGTAAATAATATATATTCAATTAATAAAGAGTACTCATTTAGTATGAAAATGTCTCAAATTCGAGTTGGCACTAGTGGTATAAAAAACATAGGGATAATTGTACAAACGTGCCCTGAGATTTGGCATAATTACACGGGTAAAGCAATTTTAGACATATTAACACAAAAATCCCCTGACCTTTAAGAAATATTACACTAACATCCTCTACCATTAAATTTCCACCTTCAACTCTTAACCACTGAGGGTAATACGGTCTTTTCAACTAAAATTAAAAACGAACAAATTACATCAAACTCCCCTGAGGTTTGCTATTTTACACAAAGAAATAACTTTATCAATAATTGACACTCACCTCCTCTACCGTTAGGGTTTAACCTTTAAGTGTGAGAGTTGACCATTAAAAAATGATAAAAGATAGAAATACCTCTGATTCACTAAAAATCTAAAATAACTAATTACACCAAACTCCCCTGAGATTTGCTCTTTTACACACAAAAACAACTTTATTGATAAATGACACTCATCTCCCTTACTGTTACTTAAAGTTGGTCAAATTAAATCGTAGACCAATTTTGACTATCAAAACTAAGAATAGTTTAGTCATTTGAAGCATTTTAAATATATATATATAATTGAATAAATATTTTAAAATGAAGATTTTTTTTTAACGTATTTTAAAATGAAGATTAAGTGAAAAAACAACTTTTTTGAAAATTAAGTTTGTTTTTTGAAAAAAAATAAATAAGATTAACTGAAAATTAAGAATTTAAAAAAAAAAAAAAAAGAACGGAATTTTTCATTAAAAAAAATGGATAGTCCAATCTAATTTTAAAAAAAATTCAAATTTTAAAAAATAAAAATAAAAATAAAAAACTTCTCAATGCCTTTAATAGTTTGCCAGTTCCACCCACAACACAAATTACAATCCCTTCCTAATTTGGTGCAATTTGTTCAAAAAAAAAACTTAAAAAGGAAACTGCTCAAAATCTATTTACAAATAAGAAAACATATTTATTTTTTTCCAAAGAAATAGAATTAAAATTTTAAGTTTTTTAATAAATAGAAAAAAAAAAGTAACACAATTTTTATTAAAAAAAAGTAGGAAGGAATTGTAATTTGTGTTGTTAGTAGAACTGGCAAATTGGCTCAATCTCTCATGGAGGAGATCGAACAAATTAGGAAGAGATTGTGATTTGTGTTGTTGGTGGAACTAACGAACAATTAAAGGCATTAAGAAAAATATTTTAACAATATGCAAAATATCCATAAACTTTCGGGGTGAAATTTGTGAAATTTTAGGCATATCGGGATATTTCGGGAATATTGAGAAATTTTTATGGATATTTCAAAATCGGTCGGATATTCTGTAGGATATTGGATATTTCCCTATTTCGATATCGTCCCTCAAAATATAGATATCAGTGGATATTTTGGTATATCTATCGATTTTTAGTTCCTTGGTTTTGATAGTCCAGATTGGTCCACGGTTTTATTTGACAAACTTTGACCAATGGTAGTGGAGGTGAGTGTCAATTATCAATAAAATTGTTTGTGTGTAAAAGAGCAAACCTCAAGGGTGTTTAGTTCTTTTAGATTTTTGGTGAATCAGGAATATTTCTATCTTTTATCATTTTTTAACGGTCAACTCTCACACTTAACAGTCAAACCCTGTCAATTAATGGTAAATTGTTTCCGCATGTAAAAGAGCAAACCTTAGGAGAGTTAGGTGTAATTTGTTCATTAAAAAAATTGAAAAACAAAATTATTATTTTCAAAATACTTGAATTAAAAAAAAAAAATCCAATCATCATCTTTTCCAAGACTCCAACACACCCAAACCTAAACCCTAGCCATCACCACTCAAATACACAACCCTAGCCACAACCTTAACTCGCCAAAATCC
The DNA here is from genome assembly GCA_954870605.1 of Acer campestre. Taxonomy (NCBI): domain Eukaryota; kingdom Viridiplantae; phylum Streptophyta; class Magnoliopsida; order Sapindales; family Sapindaceae; genus Acer; species Acer campestre. Next base: position 44,762 of record CATOZR010000149.1, read on the forward strand.
ACCAACCACCACTCTTGCGAGAGCCGATATCCTTCGAGTCGAGGAGATCGACGCTCGATCTAGAGCCGAGATCCCGACTACCACGTCTTCTCTCTTTCTTTCCTTTCTTCCCACTTCTCTCTTTCTTTCCATCTCTCTCTCTCTCTCTCTCTCTCTCTCTCTCTCTCTCTCTTTGGCTTTCTAGTGGGGTCGTTGAATGTGGATGGTGTGGTCATATGGGTTTGTGATTTTGATTTTTTTTGACATAATTTTTTTTTTCAAATTCGATTTTGTTTTTTCATATTTATTGGTTTGTGTTGACAAATTTTGGAATTGTGCTCTTTGATTTTTGGTTGTGTTTTGGATGGTGGTGGTGTTTGTGAGCTTGCTATTTGTGTGATGTTAGAGAGAAAAGAGAAGGGAGGGTTGGATTCGAGTTGGTGGTGGGTAGGTTTGGGTGGACATCGCAAAGAGATCAATGCCAATCTCCCTGGTCAGTGTTGGTGGGTGTGTTTTTCTGTTGTTAATTAATCCAGCCATTTCAATACTACTTTTTTGGCTCCCATTTCTAACACCCTTGATTGTATATCGGGCAATAATCGAGTATTTAAAGGCTCTAAATAAGTTGTGCAGGTAAATATGTTAATTAGGGGCATTGGTGTGTGAATCAAGAAGATTCAGGCCAACAATGAAGAATTGGAGGGCAAAAGAGTAAATTCACCAAAAAGGAAATTCGGCCCCCTTATTTGACAGTTACAGGTCGCCTAATTTCTCGTTGAATCAAGAACATAAGAATCAATTGATTAGTATTCGGTGGTTACAGGCCGCCGAATAAACCAACAAAATTAAATGGAGAAATCAGCATTAAGCACCTAAGGCCCCCATTTTCAACAACAACAAGTCATTCGACGCCCTCATTCGGCAATTACTAGCTGCCGTTTCAAGTGCTGTATCAAAACAGTGAGTTCTGCGGATTGGCATTTTATGGGCAAGGGTGCCGATTTTAAGGCATCAAATTCCTCTAGATTAGCAAATGATGAGATTATTAACCTAAACTCTTCCCATATATAAACCCAACTTCTCTATCATCTAAAAAAGACCTTCCCACGAGATCCTAGTATCTTCAACTATCACAAACACCCAACCTCACCAAAAACATCACCTTTATCATACTCACCTCACCAACTCACCCAAGACATCATTTTTCCCAACCTCCACACTAAATCCATTCCACATCTTGAAGATTCATGAAAGAGGGAAGAGGAGATCCACCAATCACATCAAGGATCAAGAAGAATCTTGTGATGGCTTTCATGGGCATTCTTTAACCTGCTCTTTTTATTTAAATTTACTTTAATTATGTGTAACTAAACCCATTATCGGGGATTGATGTTACCCTATTAGACTACCTATGTAATAAATTGGCTTTAATTTGTAATCAATCAATACTTAATTGCCCTAATTCATTGAACTCCAAGTTGCTATCTAATTTTCCATGTTAATATTAGGGCTCCATTTAGCATGGTCTTGTAAAATAGTTCACATGTGATGATTGCGGTTTAGTGTCTGAAGGGCCTTTCAACACATTCTTCAATATCTAACTCAAATGAAGGGGAAAAGTACTTATAAAGGATTTATCATTGAAAACTTTGACAAATTGTTCTCAAGAAAAGTTTTTGGTCAAAACTCATAGTATGGCTTACTTGAGTAAGATTTTAACCTTGGGCTTTTAATTACAATAAATTTTTAGAACAAGCCTTAATTTTTATTGAAGTGCTTAAAGAAGCTAATAGATTTGTTGGGTATTCTTCTAGTGGTACCATCAATTCCTCAATACTCACTAGCATACCTCTAAATTACATTTAACTAGTGGCTATTTTAATTTTAGTGGTTAATTTAATTTTCAAGTTTTCTAAAATCAATCTCATCAATCAAAATGCAACTTTACATTCCTGCACTTTATTTAGTTTAGAGTAGCTTTATCAAGCTTTAGCCATTTATCATTTGATCCTTAAGGAACGAACTTCGCACTTACCACTATAAAAATCATTTGATTCATGCACTTGCGAGGATAAACTTTAAAAATCACAACATTGATCCATAACACTATCTAGTGGATTTTGTTTTTCTACATTGATGAAAATGGTTGGGTAATGTTTGATGATTTTGAAGATGATATATTTAATGATTTAGGAAGATGAAGATTTGTTTGATGGTGTTAGATTTTTTTTTCTAGATGCGTGCACTACAGAAAAACTGTCTTTGTTAACAGTTATTTCTTGACAGTTCTCAAAAACTGTCAAGATTCTTGACAGTTTTTTCAAATTTTTTATTTATCTTTAATAATTTTTTTAAACTTTTACTTTCTATTTTCAACACCAAACAAAATTCCGATATAAATTATTTTACAGTAAGATATCGGTTTTTGGGCAAATTGATATTGGATAAGTAAAATTTTAAATTTAATAAATTTACTTTTAAATCATTTACCTTTAAAAAATTCAAGAAAATATTTTTTAAAAATTGTTTATTTATTTTTCACCCTCTTGTTTCATTAAGAGGCACATTAATAATTCAATTACCTATAAAATTAGTAATCTAAGTCTTACATTTGTTCATTAAATTGCAAGATGCATGTTGAGAAATATCTCCCCTGTAGTGAGAGTTGTATTCCAATTATGCTTATTACAATTGATGTCATGAGTCTCCTATATACCATGTTTGGTTGGATGGAATAGAATTCCATTCCATTCTATTCGTTTGATTTGTTAAAATGCAATGGAATGGTAATTCCTTTGGGAAAGGGGATTCCACCATTTTAGTGGAATGGGCATTCTATCCAAATAACAATGGAATGCCCTTCCACTTCAAACTAAAATTTATATTCCATAAACACTCTCTTATGCCCCAATTTCATTCCAAAAATACCCTCCTTTTCAAAAATAATATATTATTATTATATATTATATTAATGATATATAAATATATGTTTTATATACATGCACTGTATATTATATATATATTATTATTATTATTATATATTATATTATTATAATATATATAAT
>CATOZR010000150.1:0-5000 GCA_954870605.1 Acer campestre
TTTTTTTTTTTTTTTCCCCACCAAGGCCTTGCCTTGCCAAGGCCAAAATCAGCCCATGGTGCCCAAAATGTGCACACTTCTACCAAGCCGTGCCATAAAAACTTCGTTTGAAAGAATTTTCCGAGCAATGTTTTGCATGGATGCATAGAATAGTGTCATAGACTATCATGCAAAATTTGAGCCAATTCCGAGAAATTTTTTTTTTTTCCCCACCAAGGCCTTGCCTAGCCAAGGCCAAAATCAGCCCATGGTGCCCAAAATGTGCACACTTCTACCAAGCCGTGCCATAAAAACTTCGTTTGAAAGAATTTTCCGTGCCATTTTTTGCATGGATGCCTAGAATAGTGTCATAGACTATCATGAAAAATTTGAGCCAATTCCGAGAATTTTTTTTTTTTTTTTCCCCACCAAGGCCTTGCCTTGCCAAGGCCAAAATCAGCCCATGGTGCCCAAAATGTGCACACTTCTACCAAGCCGTGCCATAAAAACTTCGTTTGAAAGAATTTTCCGTGCCATTTTTTGCATGGATGCCTAGAATAGTGTCATAGACTATCATGAAAAATTTGAGCCAATTCCGAGAATTTTTTTTTTTTTCCCCACCAAGGCCTTGCCTAGCCAAGGCCAAAGCAGCCCATGGTGCCCAAAATGTGCACACTTCTACCAAGCCGTGCCATAAAAACTTCGTTTGAAAGAATTTTCCGTGCCATTTTTTGCATGGATGCCTAGAATAGTGTCATAGACTATCATGCAAAATTTGAGCCAATTCCGAGAATTTTTTTTTTTTTTTCCCCACCAAGGCCTTGCCTTGCCAAGGCCAAAATCAGCCCATGGTGCCCAAAATGTGCACACTTATACCAAGCCGTGCCATAAAAACTTCGTTTGAAAGAATTTTCCGTGCCATTTTTTGCATGGATGCCTAGAATAGTGTCATAGACTATCATGCAAAATTTGAGCCAATTCCGAGAATTTTTTTTTTTTTTTCCCCACCAAGGCCTTGCCTAGCCAAGGCCAAAATCAGCCCATGGTGCCCAAAATGTGCACACTTCTACCAAGCCGTGCCATAAAAACTTCGTTTGAAAGAATTTTCCGTGCCATTTTTTGCATGGATGCCTAGAATAGTGTCATAGACTATCATGAAAAATTTGAGCCAATTCCGAGAATTTTTTTTTTTTTTTCCCCACCAAGGCCTTGCCTAGCCAAGGCCAAAATCAGCCCATGGTGCCCAAAATGTGCACACTTCTACCAAGCCGTGCCATAAAAACTTCGTTTGAAAGAATTTTCCGAGCAATTTTTTGCATGGATGCATAGAATAGTGTCATAGACTATCATGCAAAATTTGAGCCAATTCCGAGAAATTTTTTTTTTTTCCCCACCAAGGCCTTGCCTAGCCAAGGCCAAAATCAGCCCATGGTGCCCAAAATGTGCACACTTCTACCAAGCCGTGCCATAAAAACTTCGTTTGAAAGAATTTTCCGTGCCATTTTTTGCATGGATGCCTAGAATAGTGTCATAGACTATCATGAAAAATTTGAGCCAATTCCGAGAATTTTTTTTTTTTTTCCCCACCAAGGCCTTGCCTTGCCAAGGCCAAAATCAGCCCATGGTGCCCAAAATGTGCACACTTATACCAAGCCGTGCCATAAAAACTTCGTTTGAAAGAATTTTCCGTGCCATTTTTTGCATGGATGCCTAGAATAGTGTCATAGACTATCATGCAAAATTTGAGCCAATTCCGAGAATTTTTTTTTTTTTTTTCCCCACCAAGGCCTTGCCTAGCCAAGGCCAAAATCAGCCCATGGTGCCCAAAATGTGCACACTTCTACCAAGCCGTGCCATAAAAACTTCGTTTGAAAGAATTTTCCGAGCAATTTTTTGTATGGATGCTTAGAATAGTGTCATAGACTATCATGCAAAATTTGAGCCAATTCCGAGAATATTTTTTTTTTCCCCACCAAGGCATTGCCTAGCCAAGGCCAAAATCAGCCCATGGTGCCCAAAATGTGCACACTTCTACCAAGCCGTGCCATAAAAACTTCGTTTGAAAGAATTTTCCTTGCCATTTTTTGCATGGATGCCTAGAATAGTGTCATAGACTATCATGCAAAATTTGAGCCAATTCCGAGAATTTTTTTTTTTTTTTTCCCCACCAAGGCCTTGCCTAGCCAAGGCCAAAATCAGCCCATGGTGCCCAAAATGTGCACACTTCTACCAAGCCATTCCATAAAAACTTCGTTTGAAAGAATTTTCCGTGCCATTTTTTGCATGGATGCCTAGAATAGTGTCATAGACTATCATGCAAAATTTGAGCCAATTCCGAGAATTTTTTTTTTTTTTCCCCACCAAGGCCTTGCCTAGCCAAGGCCAAAATCAGCCCATGGTGCCCAAAATGTGCACACTTCTACCAAGCCGTGCCATAAAAACTTCGTTTGAAAGAATTTTCCGTGCCATTTTTTGCATGGATGCCTAGAATAGTGTCATAGACTATCATGCAAAATTTGAGCCAATTCCGAGAATTTTTTTTTTTTTTTTCCCCACCAAGGCCTTGCCTAGCCAAGGCCAAAATCAGCCCATGGTGCCCAAAATGTGCACACTTCTACCAAGCCGTGCCATAAAAACTTCGTTTGAAAGAATTTTCCGAGCAATTTTTTGTATGGATGCTTAGAATAGTGTCATAGACTATCATGCAAATTTTGAGCCAATTCCGAGAATATTTTTTTTTTTCCCCACCAAGGCATTGCCTAGCCAAGGCCAAAATCAGCCCATGGTGCCCAAAATGTGCACACTTCTACCAAGCCGTGCCATAAAAACTTCGTTTGAAAGAATTTTCCGTGCCATTTTTTGCATGGATGCCTAGAATAGTGTCATAGACTATCATGCAAAATTTGAGCCAATTCCGAGAATTTTTTTTTTTTTTTCCCCACCAAGGCCTTGCCTAGCCAAGGCCAAAATCAGCCCATGGTGCCCAAAATGTGCACACTTCTACCAAGCCATTCCATAAAAACTTCGTTTGAAAGAATTTTCCGTGCCATTTTTTGCATGGATGCCTAGAATAGTGTCATAGACTATCATGCAAAATTTGAGCCAATTCCGAGAATTTTTTTTTTTTTTTCCCCACCAAGGCCTTGCCTAGCCAAGGCCAAAATCAGCCCATGGTGCCCAAAATGTGCACACTTCTATCAAGCCGTGCCATAAAAACTTCGTTTGAAAGATTTTTCCGAGCAATTTTTTGCATGGATGCTTAGAATAGTGTCATAGACTATCATGCAAAATTTCAGCCAATTCCGAGAATTTTTTTTTTTCCCCACCAAGGCCTTGCCACAGCCCATGGTGCCCAAAATGTGCATACTTCTACCAAGCCATTCAATAAAAACTTCGTTTGAAAGAATTTTCCGTGCCATTTTTTGCATGGATGCCTAGAATAATGTCATAGACTATCATGCAAAATTTCACCCAATTCCGAGAATTTTTTTTTTTTTTTTTCCCCACCAAGGCCTTGCCTAGCCAAGGCCAAAATCAGCCCATGGTGCCCAAAATGTGCACACTTCTACCAAGCCATTCCATAAAAACTTCGTTTGAAAGAATTTTCCGTGCCATTTTTTGCATGGATGCCTAGAATAGTGTCATAGACTATCATGCAAAATTTGAGCCAATTCCGAGAATTTTTTTTTTTTTCCCCACCAAGGCATTGCCTAGCCAAGGCCAAAATCAGCCCATGGTGCCCAAAATGTGCACACTTCTACCAAGCCGTGCCATAAAAACTTCGTTTGAAAGAATTTTCCGAGCAATTTTTTGTATGGATGCTTAGAATAGTGTCATAGACTATCATGCAAATTTTGAGCCAATTCCGAGAATATTTTTTTTTTTCCCCACCAAGACATTGCCTAGCCAAGGCCAAAATCAGCCCATGGTGCCCAAAATGTGCACACTTCTACCAAGCCGTGCCATAAAAACTTCGTTTGAAAGAATTTTCCGTGCCATTTTTTGCATGGATGCCTAGAATAGTGTCATAGACTATCATGCAAAATTTGAGCCAATTCCGAGAATTTTTTTTTTTTTTTCCCCACCAAGGCCTTGCCTAGCCAAGGCCAAAATCAGCCCATGGTGCCCAAAATGTGCACACTTCTACCAAGCCATTCCATAAAAACTTCGTTTGAAAGAATTTTCCGTGCCATTTTTTGCATGGATGCCTAGAATAGTGTCATAGACTATCATGCAAAATTTGAGCCAATTCCGAGAATTTTTTTTTTTTTTTTCCCCACCAAGGCCTTGCCTAGCCAAGGCCAAAATCAGCCCATGGTGCCCAAAATGTGCACACTTCTATCAAGCCGTGCCATAAAAACTTCGTTTGAAAGATTTTTCCGAGCAATTTTTTGCATGGATGCTTAGAATAGTGTCATAGACTATCATGCAAAATTTCAGCCAATTCCGAGAATTTTTTTTTTTTCCCCACCAAGGCCTTGCCACAGCCCATGGTGCCCAAAATGTGCATACTTCTACCAAGCCATTCAATAAAAACTTCGTTTGAAAGAATTTTCCGTGCCATTTTTTGCATGGATGCCTAGAATAATGTCATAGACTATCATGCAAAATTTCACCCAATTCCGAGAATTTTTTTTTTTTTTTTTCCCCACCAAGGCCTTGCCTAGCCAAGGCCAAAATCAGCCCATGGTGCCCAAAATGTGCACACTTCTACCAAGCCATTCCATAAAAACTTCGTTTGAAAGAATTTTCCGTGCCATTTTTTGCATGGATGCCTAGAATAGTGTCATAGACTATCATGCAAAATTTGAGCCAATTCCGAGAATTTTTTTTTTTTCCCCACCAAGGCCTTGCCTAGCCAAGGCCAAAATCAGCCCATGGTGCCCAAAATGTGCACACTTCTACCAAGCCGTGCCATAAAAACTTCGTTTGAAAGAATTTTCCGTGCCATTTTTTGCATGGATGCCTAGAATAGTGTCATAGACTATCATGCAAAATTTGAGCCAATTCCGAGAATATTT
>CATOZR010000150.1:15000-22500 GCA_954870605.1 Acer campestre
ACAAGCCCACTTGACCAAGTGAAAACATTTGAAAAAATTTGCGACGGGACATGACAACACACAATCCGAGGGACAAAAACCTTCGAGGGACAAGAAAACATTTTTTTTTTTTTTTGTTTCAAAAGCAAACGATTCTCCATTACTCCCAACCCACCGCAACAAACCTTTTGATGCATCAAGTTAGCACAAGCCGAAGCATGCTAGTTCTTCCGCATTTTTTTGGGGATGTTGTGATGTGGAAAATAATGAATAATCTCTCCATCGACGGCCAAGTGAAAACATTTGAAAAACATTGCGACGGGACATGACAACGGCCAAGTGAGAAAGTACTGACAGTGCCTATCTCAGACGAGAGGTTAAAAACCCATTTCCTGACCCGACCGCGGTACCTCATTACTCCGATCCCACAGCCGAAGCCATGCTCACGTTTCTGTGAAGTACGTTGGAAAGACCAAAATCCGAGATTCAACCGTCCCTCTCCTCTCGAGAAAGATAGAACACAGCACTACAAGCCCACTTGACCAAGTGAAAACATTTGAAAAAATTTGCGACGGGACATGACAACACACAATCCGAGGGACAAAAACCTTCGAGGGACAAGAAAACATTTTTTTTTTTGTTTTTGTTTCAAAAGCAAACGATTCTCCATTACCCCCAACCCACCGCAACAAACCTTTTGATGCATCAAGTTAGCACAAGCCGAAGCATGCTAGTTCTTCCGCATTTTTTTCGGGATGTTGTGATGTGGAAAATAATGAATAATCTCTCCATCGACGGCCAAGTGAAAACATTTTAAAAACATTGCGACGGGACATGACAACGGCCAAGTGAGAAAGTACTGACAGTGCCTATCTCAGACGAGAGGTTAAAAACCCATTTCCTGACCCGACCGCGGTACCTCATTACTCCGATCCCACAGCCGAAGCCATGCTCACGTTTCTGTGAAGTACGTTGGAAAGACCAAAATCCGAGATTCAACCGTCCCTCTCCTCTCGAGAAAGATAGAACACAGCACTACAAGCCCACTTGACCAAGTGAAAACATTTGAAAAAAATTTGCGACGGGACATGACAACGGCCAAGTGAGAAAGTACTGACAGTGCCTATCTCAGACGAGAGGTTAAAAACCCATTTCCTGACCCGACCGCGGCACCTCATTACTCCGATCCCACAGCCGAAGCCATGCTCACGTTTCTGTGAAGTACGTTGGAAAGACCAAAATCCAAGGTTCAACAGTCCCTCTCCTCTCGAGAAAGATAGAACACAGCACTACAAGCCCACTTGACCAAGTGAAAACATTTGAAAAACATTGCGACGGGACATGACAACGGCCAAGTGAGAAAGTACTGACAGTGCCTATCTCAGACGAGAGGTTAAAAACCCATTTCCTGACCCGACCGCGGCACCTCATTACTCCGATCCCACAGCCGAAGCCATGCTCACGTTTCTGTGAAGTACGTTGGAAAGACCAAAATCCGAGGTTCAACCGTCCCTCTCCTCTCGAGAAAGATAGAACACAGCACTACAAGCCCACTTGACCAAGTGAAAACATTTGAAAAACATTGCGACGGGACATGACAACGGCCAAGTGAGAAAGTACTGACAGTGCCTATCTCAGACGAGAGGTTAAAAACCCATTTCCTGACCCGACCGCGGTACCTCATTACTCCGATCCCACAGCCGAAGCCATGCTCACGTTTCTGTGAAGTACGTTGGAAAGACCAAAATCCGAGGTTCAACCGTCCCTCTCCTCTCGAGAAAGATAGAACACAGCACTACAAGCCCACTTGACCAAGTGAAAACATTTGAAAAACATTGCGACGGGACATGACAACGGCCAAGTGAGAAAGTACTGACAGTGCCTATCTCAGACGAGAGGTTAAAAACCCATTTCCTGACCCGACCGCGGCACCTCATTACTCCGATCCCACAGCCGAAGCCATGCTCACGTTTCTGTGAAGTACGTTGGAAAGACCAAAATCCGAGGTTCAACCGTCCCTCTCCTCTCGAGAAAGATAGAACACAGCACTACAAGCCCACTTGACCAAGTGAAAACATTTGAAAAACATTGCGACGGGACATGACAACGGCCAAGTGAGAAAGTACTGACAGTGCCTATCTCAGACGAGAGGTTAAAAACCCATTTCCTGACCCGACCGCGGTACCTCATTACTCCGATCCCACAGCCGAAGCCATGCTCACGTTTCTGTGAAGTACGTTGGAATGACCAAAATCCGAGATTCAACCGTCTCTCTCCTCTCGAGAAAGATAGAACACAGCACTACAAGCCCACTTGACCAAGTGAAAACATTTGAAAAACATTGCGACGGGACATGACAACGGCCAAGTGAGAAAGTACTGACAGTGCCTATCTCAGACGAGAGGTTAAAAACCCATTTCCTGACCCGACCGCGGTACCTCATTACTCCGATCCCACAGCCGAAGCCATGCTCACGTTTCTGTGAAGTACGTTGGAAAGACCAAAATCCGAGGTTCAACCGTCCCTCTCCTCTCGAGAAAGATAGAACACAGCACTACAAGCCCACTTGACCAAGTGAAAACATTTGAAAAAATTTGCGACGGGACATGACAACACACAATCCGAGGGACAAAAACCTTCGAGGGACAAGAAAACATTTTTTTTTTTTTTTTTGTTTCAAAAGCAAACGATTCTCCATTACTCCCAACCCACCGCAACAAACCTTTTGATGCATCAAGTTAGCACAAGCCGAAGCATGCTAGTTCTTCCGCATTTTTTTGGGGATGTTGTGATGTGGAAAATAATGAATAATCTCTCCATCGACGGCCAAGTGAAAACATTTGAAAAACATTGCGACGGGACATGACAACGGCCAAGTGAGAAAGTACTGACAGTGCCTATCTCAGACGAGAGGTTAAAAACCCATTTCCTGACCCGACCGCGGTACCTCATTACTCCGATCCCACAGCCGAAGCCATGCTCACGTTTCTGTGAAGTACGTTGGAAAGACCAAAATCCGAGATTCAACCGTCCCTCTCCTCTCGAGAAAGATAGAACACAGCACTACAAGCCCACTTGACCAAGTGAAAACATTTGAAAAAATTTGCGACGGGACATGACAACACACAATCCGAGGGACAAAAACCTTCGAGGGACAAGAAAACATTTTTTTTTTTGTTTTTGTTTCAAAAGCAAACGATTCTCCATTACCCCCAACCCACCGCAACAAACCTTTTGATGCATCAAGTTAGCACAAGCCGAAGCATGCTAGTTCTTCCGCATTTTTTTCGGGATGTTGTGATGTGGAAAATAATGAATAATCTCTCCATCGACGGCCAAGTGAAAACATTTTAAAAACATTGCGACGGGACATGACAACGGCCAAGTGAGAAAGTACTGACAGTGCCTATCTCAGACGAGAGGTTAAAAACCCATTTCCTGACCCGACCGCGGTACCTCATTACTCCGATCCCACAGCCGAAGCCATGCTCACGTTTCTGTGAAGTACGTTGGAAAGACCAAAATCCGAGATTCAACCGTCCCTCTCCTCTCGAGAAAGATAGAACACAGCACTACAAGCCCACTTGACCAAGTGAAAACATTTGAAAAAAATTTGCGACGGGACATGACAACGGCCAAGTGAGAAAGTACTGACAGTGCCTATCTCAGACGAGAGGTTAAAAACCCATTTCCTGACCCGACCGCGGCACCTCATTACTCCGATCCCACAGCCGAAGCCATGCTCACGTTTCTGTGAAGTACGTTGGAAAGACCAAAATCCAAGGTTCAACCGTCCCTCTCCTCTCGAGAAAGATAGAACACAGCACTACAAGCCCACTTGACCAAGTGAAAACATTTGAAAAACATTGCGACGGGACATGACAACGGCCAAGTGAGAAAGTACTGACAGTGCCTATCTCAGACGAGAGGTTAAAAACCCATTTCCTGACCCGACCGCGGCACCTCATTACTCCGATCCCACAGCCGAAGCCATGCTCACGTTTCTGTGAAGTACGTTGGAAAGACCAAAATCCGAGGTTCAACCGTCCCTCTCCTCTCGAGAAAGATAGAACACAGCACTACAAGCCCACTTGACCAAGTGAAAACATTTGAAAAACATTGCGACGGGACATGACAACGGCCAAGTGAGAAAGTACTGACAGTGCCTATCTCAGACGAGAGGTTAAAAACCCATTTCCTGACCCGACCGCGGTACCTCATTACTCCGATCCCACAGCCGAAGCCATGCTCACGTTTCTGTGAAGTACGTTGGAAAGACCAAAATCCGAGGTTCAACCGTCCCTCTCCTCTCGAGAAAGATAGAACACAGCACTACAAGCCCACTTGACCAAGTGAAAACATTTGAAAAACATTGCGACGGGACATGACAACGGCCAAGTGAGAAAGTACTGACAGTGCCTATCTCAGACGAGAGGTTAAAAACCCATTTCCTGACCCGACCGCGGCACCTCATTACTCCGATCCCACAGCCGAAGCCATGCTCACGTTTCTGTGAAGTACGTTGGAAAGACCAAAATCCGAGGTTCAACCGTCCCTCTCCTCTCGAGAAAGATAGAACACAGCACTACAAGCCCACTTGACCAAGTGAAAACATTTGAAAAACATTGCGACGGGACATGACAACGGCCAAGTGAGAAAGTACTGACAGTGCCTATCTCAGACGAGAGGTTAAAAACCCATTTCCTGACCCGACCGCGGTACCTCATTACTCCGATCCCACAGCCGAAGCCATGCTCACGTTTCTGTGAAGTACGTTGGAATGACCAAAATCCGAGATTCAACCGTCCCTCTCCTCTCGAGAAAGATAGAACACAGCACTACAAGCCCACTTGACCAAGTGAAAACATTTGAAAAAATTTGCGACGGGACATGACAACGGCCAAGTGAGAAAGTACTGACAGTGCCTATCTCAGACGAGAGGTTAAAAACCCATTTCCTGACCCGACCGCGGCACCTCATTACTCCGATCCCACAGCCGAAGCCATGCTCACGTTTCTGTGAAGTACGTTGGAAAGACCAAAATCCGAGGTTCAACCGTCCCTCTCCTCTCGAGAAAGATAGAACACAGCACTACAAGCCCACTTGACCAAGTGAAAACATTTGAAAAAATTTGCGACGGATTTGAAAATTTTTTCCGACGGGACATGGTTGAGATTATTGATTAATCTCCACCAACGGCCAGATGGGAAATTAGTGACGGTGCCGATCTCCAACGAGAGGTTAAAAAACTCATTTCCTGACCCGACCGCGGTATCCTCATTACTCCGATCCCACAGCCGAAGCCATGCTCACGTTTCTGTGAAGTACGTTGGAAAGACCAAAATCCGAGTTGAACCGTCCCTCTCCTCTCGAGAAAGATCGAACAGAGCACTCCTTTCCCACAGGCCGTGGCCGGCGGATCGATGAAAGTTTCCGACCGTCGCAAAACCCACAACCTTTCATCGATCCGCCGACCGGGGTGTGCCTATGCCTCACCCATCCTCCTCGATGGATGGGGGGGAACCCAAGCATAGGCACCGGGGCACCTCTTTTCTCAACCAACACCTCCCCCCTAAAGAGGTTTTAAAGCAGTTGCAGGAGTGTTTGGAGGGAACACACCTTATGCTTGAGCGGTCACCCAAGCCTATAAAACCTTCATTTTAAAGAATTTGGCCACGATTTTTTCCAAGAATTCTTAGAATGAGGCCCTAACCCACCATGCAAAATTTGAGCCAATTATGAGAATTTTTTTTTTTTTGCCCCCGAAGGCCAACGTTGCACGGCCAAGGCTAAAATTGAGCACAAGGAGTGCCCACGCCGAGGCACCAACGTGTGCTATTTGCACACGCCAAGGCACCAAGGAGTGGCTGGGGTGAGGGGGGCACCCCATGGCATCACTCTTTTGTGGGGCCCACCGGATTGACCTTACACCTCCCCCCCTAAAGAGGTTTTAAAGCACTTTCAGGAGTGTTTGGAGGGAACACACCTTATGCTTGAGCGGTCACCCAAGCCTATAAAACCTTCATTTTAAAGAATTTGGCCACGATTTTTTCCAAGAATGCTTAGAATGAGGCCACAAACCACCATACAAAATTTGAGCCAATTCTGAGAATTTTTTTTTTTTTGCCCCCGAAGGCCAACGTTGCACGGCCAAGGCTAAAATCGAGCACAAGGCATGCCCATGCCGAGGCACCAACGTGTGCTATTTGCACACGCCAAGGCACCAAGGAGTGGTTGGGGTGAGGGGGGCACCCCATGGCATCACTATTTTGTGGGGCCCACCGGACTGACCTTACACCTCCCCCCCTAAAGAGGTTTTAAAGCACTTTCAGGAGTGGTGGGAGGGAACACACCCTATGCTTGAGCGGTCACCCGACCCTATAAAAACTTCGTTTGAAAGAATTTTCCGTGCCATTTTTTGCATGGATGCCTAGAATAGTGTCATAGACTATCTTGCAAAATTTGAGCCAATTCCGAGAATTTTTTTTTTTTTTTCCCCACCAAGGCCTTGCCTAGCCAAGGCCAAAATCAGCCCATGGTGCCCAAAATGTGCACACTTCTACCAAGCCGTGCCATAAAAACTTCGTTTGAAAGAATTTTCCGAGCAATTTTTTGCATGGATGCTTAGAATAGTGTCATAGACTATCATGCAAAATTTGAGCCAATTCCGAGAAATTTTTTTTTTTTCCCCACCAAGGCCTTGCCTAGCCAAGGCCAAAATCAGCCCCATGGTGCCCAAAATGTGCACACTTCTACCAAGCCGTGCCATAAAAACTTCGTTTGAAAGAATTTTCCGTGCCATTTTTTGCATGGATGCCTAGAATAGTGTCATAGACTATCATGCAAAATTTGAGCCAATTCCGAGAATTTTTTTTTTTTTTCCCCACCAAGGCCTTGCCTAGCCAAGGCCAAAATCAGCCCATGGTGCCCAAAATGTGCACACTTCTATCAAGCCGTGCCATAAAAACTTCGTTTGAAAGAATTTTCCGTGCCATTTTTTGCATGGATGCCTAGAATAGTGTCATAGACTATCATGCAAAATTTGAGCCAATTCCGAGAATTTTTTTTTTTTTTTTTCCCCACCAAGGCCTTGCCTAGCCAAGGCCAAAATCAGCCCATGGTGCCCAAAATGTGCACACTTCTATCAAGCCGTGCCATAAAAACTTCGTTTGAAAGATTTTTTCGAGCAATTTTTTGTATGGATGCTTAGAATAGTGTCATAGACTATCATGCAAAATTTCAGCCAATTCCGAGAGTTTTTTTTTTTTCCCCACCAAGGCCTTGCCACAGCCTATGGTGCCCAAAATGTGCACACTTCTACCAAGCCATTCAATAAAAACTTCGTTTGAAAGAATTTTCCGTGTCATTTTTTGCATGGATGCCTAGAATAATGTCATAGACTATCATGCAAAATTTGAGCCAATTCCGAGAATTTTTTTTTTTTTTTTCCCCACCAAGGCCATGCCTAGCCAAGGCCAAAATCAGCCCATGGTGCCCAAAATGTGCACACTTCTACCAAGC